>CAVNYN010287693.1:0-68227 GCA_963692815.1 Nyctanthes arbor-tristis | reverse complement strand
TCATTTCCTCACAAGTGTAAAATAAGTTGTACCAGATTAAAATGATTGCAAGACTACGATACTTAACCAGATGTAGATATTGTCTATGATATAAGTTTCTAAAGTAGAATATATTGCTAATAAATTCTAAAACAGGAAATCCTATGTTTGATTTTTTAGTATTAGACATACCGTGTCTATACAGATTGATGAGAGAGATCACATCCCCAACTTTTCCATTTTCCTTTCATCAATGGTTTTAACCATGAAAGTCAAATTCCATTTTAAAAATTTACTGTAGTATTTTTCAAACTAGCAACCAGCTTCATAAAGTCATATTATGAGAACTTCCAAAATTCATTGCAGGAACAAGCTAAAACAAGGATGATGCAGCAGAAAGGATCTGATATGTCTCAATCATTTTGGAATAACATCTGGGGCAAACCCAAAGACCGCGAAAATATAGGTTATTATTTCTGTGGCAAAGAATTTTTAGCAACTTCTATATCCGCAGAAAACGCTGCCTGCTGTGAAACACCTTAATTTGTGAATGAAAACAAATGCCTAATTAGAAGCACCATTCTGAAAAACAGATCTGAAAAGGTCAACTAAGCACCGTTGCTTACTTGCTTAAGTAGCTTATGCTTAGCAATAGCCAAAAGTGAGATGCCAAAAGGGGAAAAAGATCGATTTATAGGACCAACATTAACTCATTCATCGACTAATTGATGTGCCATGTCACTGTATTTTAGGCGGATTATCTCTATTAGAAATACTCTCCTTCAGAAACTCATAATGTTATTTACTTGTTTGTCTTTTTGGGTTTAGGATAGTTATATTTATGAATTGATACACCTTTTTATGGGGTGCTTTTTTTTTTTTTTTTTTGGTTGCAACCATGTCCCCAACATGTAACCTTGGCTACTAAGATGAGACTGCATCAACCATTTCGGATATACCTCCGTTGACTGTATTTTTTTAAAATAAAATGATATCCCTCCGTCTCTTTTATTTGGTCCACTTTTTGTTTTTGGTTGTCCTATCTATTTGGTCTATTTTACGTTCATTTACAATTATACCCCTATGTAATCTTGAAAGTGTAAAATATTGTCTTCTCCAATATCATTCTTAATACACACCACTAATTAAATAAGGGTATTCCAGGAAGTTTGTTTGGATAATTGTCTTCTCCAAAACTATTCTCAATACTTGTGGAAAAGCAAAGTGGACCAAATAAATGGGACGGAGGGAGTAATAATATATAGAATGATCAGAACTGTGCTTTGCATAACGCCAATGGCCAACCTGGGCCCGCGATGGCGGCCAATGGTTCCGACGGCAAAATGGGACATCATCAACATTTAGATGTAGCTGGTAGTATCTGTAGTGCTAATATATGTGGCCAAGCATTATCCTTTACAGGTCATTGATCTTCGGAGATGTGATTCATGGATGCTTTTCCTTAATCAGTTTTAGACTTCTAGTTATAAACCTGAGTTCACAAACGGTGTCAGGTGCAAACCTGCTATTGATAAAAGCCAAAATTTTGTTTGCAGATCATATGAAACCTATTATACCTTGTTCAAATTGTCAAACTAAATCAAATTCTCATTCCCATTGCTTATGGCCTTCTAGATATAGTAACAGAAAAATATGAGGTTTCTGATTATTATTATTATTATTATTATTATTATTATTATTATTATTATTATTATTATTATTATTATTATTATGTAATAATTGCATTAAACATGGCTGAAGTTTTAGTGGTTATTGCAGAGGAAGAAGTGAAAGAGAGGGCACGACGAGCTGCAGCAGCTGCCCGAAGATGGAGAGAGTATTCTCGACGGGGTGTCGACAAACCTCCCACATTCAAACTTCCAGAGGCAGTCTCTAACCAGGAAAAGTAAGCAGTAACTTTGACAGCAGCACCAGCATTTCTCCATTTGCAAGTTTATATATATATATATATATATCTATATAACACTTTATTCTAGACATATCTAGTGCCTTGTTCTTACCCTGAATCTAATGCAACTTAATATTAAATTTGCAAATATGTAACACAAGTTATTCAAACTTACACTAAGATATGATAGAAAAATTGTAATGACACGTGTATATTGACTATTGTTTAAGATTGAGAATCACATCTTACTCATATAAATTTCCATCTTGTTGGTTGTATATTATTTTTTAATACAATTAGGGGGATATTAGAGAGGGGCGTTTGTATAGACTGAAACCAAGGACCTTTACTTGTTAGAGGTGCTTTCAACTGCTTGAGCACCACCCTTAGATTAGTCTTCGATTGTATATGTATATTATTACTCTAGGTCTGATCTAATTTATTTATATATTTTTATTCTTTATTTTTTGGGTAAATTTCTTCTAAGAGAAGCTGGAACCACAACTTTCAATCAGTTATTATACAAAAAATAATAGGATATGTGCATATAATTTATGTTGAAGTTAATAACCAAACGTGTAGTTTGACATCATATGGAGAAGAATGCGGAGTGTGAAGCGCTCGTTTTTGACCCTTGCCTAATCAATCTTTCATTTCATCATTAGATAAAGTAACTAGTGATTAAAAATATTTTAAAAAGACATTTTTTATGCACCCACAATGGGACTGTCTACTTAAAACTTAAATCACGGCAATTTAAGTGTTGAATTATTCAGATTATGATAACTAGAAGGTCGAGCGTGCCTATGGAACTCTATTGAGGGATCAACAATGTGATGTCAGAATGTTCAAATATGAGACTAACACATCATGACATAAAGCCTGAAGTATTTAAGTATTGTTGCGATCTTATCTTTAAAATTAATAATTAAATAATTTTTGAATAATTGTTCACTAACTACTCTTATCATTATAACTAATTAATTAATAAGGAAAATTTTCAGTAACTTTGCAAAAGTTTTGTTAAAAATCTTCCCACCCATGTAGCGTGCATAGATGTGTGTCATGTATATTTCAAATCTAAACTATGTATATGCCATGTATATTTCAAATCTAAATCATGTGTATTTTAAATTTACATTACGTGTATCTACGCATGCCATATAGGTGCAAATTTTTTAACAAAACTTTCAAGAAGTCCTTAAAACGGACTCTATTAATTAAACTTTTGTGCAAGCTTGGAATGTTATTGGGTAAGTCAAAAACAAAGCATGATTGTATGTAGATCTTTTCCTTTTGTTATCTTTTTATTCCATTATTAGACACCAAGAATTATGTATGATAGAAGGGGACAACGATGTGATTATGTTTTTTTTTTAATCTGTGTGAAAATACGTGATTGTGTTTTTTAGTAGGACGAATAGAGTAATTATCATTATTATTAACCGTCTAAGATTTACATGTACACTCAAAGAAAACATGTTTTTGAGCTTATAATTGCGAAAGTATACTCTAGGAATTTTATAGGTAAAGTATTAATAGGCATGACCCCTTTCATGTGACATCACTTGAGTGGCAGTTGAACCAGTTGACGTGGTTAGACTATTTTACGCAAATAAGTTGGTATTTGACCTCTTGGTTGTCATTATTTGTGTTAGTAACTTGACATGAATCAGAGGTACATGTATAGTTGCATCAATCAAGGACAAGGCTGGTTGATTATACAGATAGGATTGTCTTCTTTTCTTATTCAATATGTCCCTACTTCCTTTAAGTCGTGTAGGATGGCAACAAGATGTACATCATCTGTGAGGACGGCAGAATATACCTGAAATTAGAGGGGACCCACCCCAAATGGGGCGGGAAATCCATGCTCCGTTAGGAAATAGCGTGGGGATTGGGCACGAGGTTGAGCCCTGAATCGGTAGCGGGTTTTAGTTGTCCTGCCCTGAAACCCGATAATTTTAAAATAATAATATTATTATTTAATAAAAAATTAAATTAATATAACATTATCACGATTCAAACTATTAACATCTAACAAACAATCTCAAACCTTCACCACTTGTGCCAATATATTATTTATTAATATTTCTATACTCTAATTCTAATAAGTTAAAATTTGAAGTCTGAATCACAACCCAAAAAAAAAAAAAAAAAAAAAAAAGGAAAAAAAGAAAGAAAGAAAACGGGGTGGGAAACACCATCATATTCATATCCACATGTAGTACACAAAGGCTTCTGCAGTAGCACTTCGGTAATTCACAAAAAAGAGGGAAAAAAATGTACTACACAAAGGCTAATTATATTTGTACCATAATTTATGTCTGGTGCACCGCGTTTTTATTGGATTGAGGAGTCGGGTCTTTTGAACTTTGTTAATTATTAAGTCATCAACTGTTTTTTCCTTATTAACACACTTGCATGTAATTGGTGGTTTATATCTACCGTAATGTTAGTAAGTGTGAAAAAAAAAAAGTTGTGCTTTAAAAGTAGGAGCAAATTTTATATTTTTGTTAAATATTTAAATTTTTGAAGGGCATATATGATATGGTATTTATCGCTATAGACAAAATATCAAGAATGATCACCTACTCATAGTGGGCATCGTAAAACTTGCCCACCTTCAAAGACATATCATTAAGTGTACAATTTGTCAAAAGTTTTTAAAAATGGGATACTTGGTGATATATTATTGGAGGTGTATCTTACGATACACACATTGTGTGGATTTTAAAAACGCTTTTTCCAGTCTCTTACTCGAGCAAGTACATAAACCAAAAATGGCTAAATAAATTATGTTCACATATGGAATTTGAATACATGAATCTATCTTATTTTGGGTTGGTTGGTGATGACAAACGGGGGTTTCTCCCACTCAAGCGGAGAAATTTGGATTAAACTATGTTGACTATCACAATTCATAAATTATGCACTTTGCATCCGCTGTATGGATCCGCATAAAGTGGGCGGTAGATCGGAAGAGCGAATTACTCAAGTCCATTAACTTAAATATTATCCTCTCATGTCTATCTCAAATTACAGTTCATTTATACAAACGAGTGTGAAGTTAATAATTTTTTTCTAAATATGTCCTTAGTCCATTTAATAACTATTTTGACTAAATACAAGAGTGATTCAATATTGAATCATGGCATATTAAGGAAGTAATTGTAAATTTTGTATTTCCAGTTACATTAATTCACATTTGTTAATCTACATGAAAAATTAATATAGACCTATTTTTATGAGACGGAGGGAGTAATATGTATTTTCGAAATAATGTAGTATCATATACCCACTTCGAGGTTTTGATCTTATTTTACTATTTAATTATATTTAATCATTAGCTACCATTTTATCCAGTAAGTTGAGGGATCATTTTTAAACTGTTGTTCAAAAGTCAAAAGCCAATTTTCTAATCTAGAAGTTGCTTGCCGAATAATGCTATACTAAATACTCTGTCCAGCGTACAGATCTAGAATGCACTATTTTTTATGGGAATGTGTCAAATATATAGTCTTCTTTTTTATTATTAAGAAATTTAATTTGTATTATTTTATCAGTTAATTTACCTTTAGTTAATATTTAGCTAACTATCAATTTTAAATTCGACTCATTAAATAAGAGTAAATTAGGAACACGGATTGTAAGAGGTATGATGTATCATTCCAATATAATTTTTAATTCACGTGAAAAAATAAAACAGACTATATATTTAAGATGAATGGACTATAATGCAAAACATAATAGATGACACATGATGATATAGCACATGTGATATTTAGAAGTATTGCTACGCGTGTAACAAGTAGCATAAAAAGTTATACATTACTATATAGATGATACACTTGTCAGGATCATATCAATTTAATCAACACATCGCTTTTAAATCAATTGTTCTTAATTATGTGTGCCACATATAATTTTGTATGAGTGGTTGTACATTTTTTGCGCCTATGAGATTTATTAATTAATTTAAAAGTGATGTAACAACCAGAGAAACGATATCCTCCTTATATTGTGTCATCAATTAAGTTTTTGAGGTACTTCATCCAACATATCATTTAAGAATAATTCTTTTTGGTACACAAATTCTGACACTGAAACAATATGGACATTTGATTACTATTAATTTAAAAATATTGTGATTTATAGAGAATATGTATAACTCATCATTTAATAGCATATTATTTGCCATGAAGACATGTTAAGATACTTCTGATGCTGCATACTATCTCTGTCTGTTACGCTTTAAATATCACATTAAAAAAAAAGTAAGAAGAAGATCAACTATTTTATCTAAGTTTTTTAAAAGGGGTAATTTCATATATTGTCTCCAACCTTTGAGTTAAGAATCGGTTTCATCCCCAATCTTTTTTAAGCAACACTTTTGTCCTCAACCTTTTAATAAATGCGCGCAGATCGTCTTTTTTATCACAATTCACTCAATTTGGACGGTTTTACACTTTATTTTTTAATTTAAAACAAAACATTTAAAAATATTTAAAATAATAAAAAAAATTTAAAAAAAAGAAAAATAACCCAGCCACCCATCAAATGGCCTCTGATTGTTGCCGTTTTCAGTGGCTAAAATAGAGGGGGTGAATCCTCCCCATTTCCTACAGGAAATGGAGGCAATCCTATTTCTCGCAGTGTTTTTAGAGCGGGAGGGGTGCATCCCACCCAATTTCCTGCCATGCCTGAAATTGAGAGGATTCACCCCTCCTCCCTTTTGGCCGCCGGACACAGCGACAAATGTTGTCGTTTCTGGCGATCATTTGATTTCTTAGTTTATGGTGGGGTCAGTTGTTTTAATTTTTTTTATTATTTTTAATAATTTTAAATATTTTGTTTCTAAAATTAAAAAGTGTAAATTTCACATATCGTCCCCAACCTTTACACTTAGAATCGCTTGGGTTTCTAACATTTTTTTAGCTCGCTGGGTCCTTAACCTTTCATAAATGCCCACAAAAAGTCTCTCCTAGCAGAATCTGTCTAACTTTTCATTAACTAGCATGTGAAATTAATTTTATACCCTTACCTTTTAAATTAAAAAAAGAATTTAAAAATAAAAAAAATAAAAAAAAGAGAAAAACCCTACCCCTCCCCTCCCCTCTTAGGATGCCGGAAATAGCAGCATTCCTTGGCCGCCGGAATGCTGCCATTTCTAGCAGCTGAAAGGGGGAAGTCTCCCCCCATGTTTCTGTATTTTCTGGCAGAAACATGGGAGGGAGCTCCCCCCATTTTTTCTGCTGGAAATGGCAGAAAAGATGGGGGAGACTCTCCCCTATTCTCTGCCATTTTCGGCAGGAAAATGGGGGGACTTATGGTAGAAACATGGAGGGAAGCTCTCCCCATCTTTCTGCCATTTCCGACAGAAAAAATGGGGGAGCTCCGGCAGAAACATTGTGGGGAGGGGGAGATTCCTCCCCATTCTCTGCCATTTCCAGTAGATGAAAGGGGAGGGAGACTCCCCCCTTTCAGCTACCGGAAATGGCAGTAGGCTGTTGGAATGCTGCCATTTTCGGCAGCCTAAGAAGGGAGGGAAGGGGAGCATTCCGGCAGCCTAAGAGGGGCAGGAAGGGGAGGGACGGGTGGGCGGAGAGGGTGGGGTGGGATTTTTCCTTTTTTTTATTTTTTTAATTTTTAAATTTAAAAGGTAAGAATATAAAGGTTATTTGATCTGCCACTTAATGGAATTTGGACGAATTCTGTTAGGAGGGACTTTTTTTGTGTATTTATGAAAGGTTGAAGACCCAGCGCGCTAAAAAAGTTTAGGGACCCAGGCAATTCTAAGTGTAAAGGTTGGGGACGATATGTGAAATTTACCCAATTAAAAAAGTAAAGTGTACAACCATCCAAATTTAGTAAAGGGTATAGCCATTCAAAGGTTGGGAACAAAAGTGTTGCTTAAAAAAATTGGGGATGAAACCGATTCTTAACTCAATTTACCCTTTTTTAAATTATATTAAAATTTAATTTTCACCCTATTTCCTGTAAAATAACACGGAAAAGAAGTAATAATAATTCCATTATAGTCTATAATTGGAAAATTTACATTTTTAGGTCTTCGGACCTTTAAAAAGTGCGAGGATGTCACGCCCTCAATTTGATCACCTTATTATCTCAAAATATCGGTAGCATAAGTATTTAAATATATATATCTCGATTCAAAATTGAGGGGTGAGACTTTATAAATATAATTTAGAAATGTAGAGACGCGTTCGCTGAGCACTCTGATAATTAAATGCATTGTGGGCTACCCACAACGAAATCTCGGCTATACACCAAAATCTCAATCACATACAAGTATCTTCTCCACCTTTGGGACTATCCGACCATAAAGCTTCTATTTCAATACCTACAAAGTTATTAAAGAGAAAGGATGTGGGTGAGTACAACGTACTCAGTGAGTAACGAAATATCTTGATTTACCTTTCATTGAGGAGATGTATTTTCAAGAAAATCACATATTTCACAAAGCCTTTGGATGCCCAAAAGGGTCATATCACTAGTTAAACTACTATCTGTGGCGTACATGTGATCCAAATATTTAAAATGGCCAAGACCACACAGTAAGGCCATATTATTACAAAGATAACAGAATAGCCAAGACTACACAATAAGACCATATTATCACAAAGCAAAGCAAATCGGGTAGAGCATTAATTAGCGATACAAATACAACAAACCAATTTCTTTGCATATTGAATATGCATAAAAAAATCCCAATTCCTTTGTATAATGTCAATGCATCAAAAATCCATGCCTTTGTTATGAAAATAGTATGAACAAAACAAAGAGAATCAAAGGACCCGTTACTCACCTTTTGATTCAAGGATTCGTTGAACAATTCTCGGTGAAATATTGCCTTCAAAGTGTGTTATTTAAGTGAGGGTTATATATATATATATATATATATATATATGGAGAGGGTTTTATTCTAAGTGTAAAGAGAGTGTTTTGGGGAGTTTTAATAGGTATTTTTCTTGCCACAATGGGGTTGGATGAATTTCCCTAATTACTTTGGTATAGAGGGGAGAGATAAGTAGAGTGTTGTGAGAAACTTAGGTGAAATCCTTCATCAATTGGCCTTTTTATAGTCTTTAGATTTAATTATATTTAATTAGCATTTGAGTTCCATTAATTGCAAGAGTAACAAGTGTGGCCAACACTTGGCAAAACTAGCACTACCTTATTTGCAAAAATAGCACATGCTTTAACAATTGGCAAAAATAGTAAATTTATTATTTATAAAAATGACAAGTGTCTTATACCTATGGCAAAACTAACTCTTTTCATTATTTACAAAACTAGCTTATGCCTTATTATTTGGGAAATCTAACATATCCAATCATTGCTCATTAGTCATATCTTAAATTTAGGCATTTTGTTGAATAATAACCTTTTAATTTTGGAATACAAATAATGACGAATTCACGTATTTATTCCATTTGTTGGCAAAATAATTATCGTGTCAATAAATTTATTGTTGAATTTTTGCGGGATGTTACAGAGGATCTCTAGCCTCTTATTTCTACTAGCAAATTTCTATACATTTTGTTAAATAGGTAGGTGAAGCACTCTTAGATTATTATTCCATCCGTCCTATTTATTTGGTCTGGTTTATGGTTTCACAAGGATTAAGAGTCGAGTTAGAAAAGACAATTACACAAAGAAGCATCTTAAAATACACTTATTTAATAAGTTAATGGTATGTATTTAGAATAGTATTAGAAAAAATAATATTTCGTTTTTAAGATTATATCGGGTATAATATTTGTGAATGAACATAAAAGTGGATCAAATAAATGTGACAACCTAAAAGAAAAAAAGTAGCAAATGAGATGGGTAGAGTATGTCTAATTCTCTAATTCAAACCTTGATCTACTCATAATATTTTCCGTAAATGAAAGTTTTATGCCTAGATTATTTATTTATTTATTTATTTATTCTGAATATTACAAGGCGAATGTTTGGAGAATTTTATCACTAGTTATTTTAAATTAAAAGATAAACTACTTGTACCCTTAAGATAAATGGTCAAACAAAAGATGAAGGTTGAATTTATGGAGATTTGGGTGTAATCACTCAAAAGGTTCTTAAGAAGCCAAAGGTCAAGAAAGATGAACATTGACTCATTTGCACATTTCTAAAAAGTTGAGGATTTGAACCACAAACTTCCCTATATTATTATATACTTTTTCTTTTCTGACAAATGGGAGATAGATGAAAGACGAGAAATTAAGAGATGGATGAATATAATTCGAATTCAGATTTTCTGTTAAAAAATTTAAGGCTATTATAATATAATTCAAACTGTTTATAATAAACAATTAATAAAATGGGACCTAGTTAACATCAAAAGACTATAGTAATAAATTGATATCACTCGGTCTCTTAACTGTATATAATAAATGAGGGCCACAAATAAAATTTTTTTAAAGTCAATAACTTAATCAATATAATAATGCGTCATTTATAGTGAAAGTTGCATTAATATATATATATATATATATATATATTGCTATTACAAAAGGATTGGAGGTTAAGGGAGCTAATGAATGGAAAAATAATGAATGGAAAAAATTCAGATACTTCTATTAGGGTATTCTACGTCAATGAGCAACCTACACGTGGATTCTTAAATCCAAATTTTTGAGATTTTTGAACTCATGTGTGATTATAACAACTCATGTGTGATTTGTTGATTTTATTAGACCACATAAATTTTAACGAAAGTTGCATTATTATAAAAAAATTGTTATTTAAAAAGAAAAAAAAGAATATAATATATGTCCTGCAATAATTATTTCCTGGCAATTGGGGAATTGGGTTGCACGTCCATAATAATTTACTCTGTGTGACAATCTGTCTTCAAATTCCACTACCACCTTCCCCATTACCCACCACCTCTCTCCGGCGAGACTCCCAGTACCCGCCCACCCCAACCCCATCCCATGTAAGCACATAGATACACTACGTCATATATAGAGCAGAAGATATATATTTTGAGCAACAAGAGGCAAAAGTGCATGATGAAAGAAACACTTGTTGAAGATGACTCCACTACCACCACCAATAATACTAAAGAAAACACCGCCGATTCTCGTCTTCCCG
The DNA here is from genome assembly GCA_963692815.1 of Nyctanthes arbor-tristis. NCBI lineage: Eukaryota > Viridiplantae > Streptophyta > Magnoliopsida > Lamiales > Oleaceae > Nyctanthes > Nyctanthes arbor-tristis. The sequence continues at coordinate 57,216 of CAVNYN010287693.1, read as the reverse complement.
GTGCCGATGCCGAAGATGCTTACAAGCCGCCTGCTGCAAAGAAAAGGTTTGAAATACAACTTTCAATTTCCCTTTTCTTTGCAATTAATTATTAGTTGATAGGGATCTAATGATTCATTTGTGTTATTGTATATGTATCAGGAGAGGTGCAAACAAGAGGGTAGTGACGATACCAATTGGCGGCAGCGATGGCAGCGGTGATGGGTCCGGCTTCCGATCTCCGGAGGTGAATCCGCCGCCGGATTCTTGGTCCTGGAGGAAGTATGGACAGAAACCCATAAAGGGTTCCCCTTATCCAAGGTAAATAAAAGATTCTATTCTCTGGTTAATAATATCTTGCTTGCAATATCGTACCATTTGCAAGACCCACGTCCACATTGTTACTTACAGCTTGTTCTCCAAAGCTTGACGGTAAAATTTTTTGGATTTATAGGGGAAGGTGCAGTGGTAATGTAAAGAAAGATTATTGGGTAGATCGGAAGAGCATTTTTTGTAGAGAATATGTGATTAATATTGACTTGACAAATTATTTTATTTTGATAAAGTTCTAGAAAAAAAAACTTATAGTTGTCCGACTCTAATGCAAAGGGTGAAGATTAGTCCTAGATGAGACCTATGTCAATTTGATCACATGTCATGAACCTTTTTTTTTTTTTTTTTTAAACAAGAATCTTTACGTGGATTGTAGGGAAAAAAATTGAGGTACTCCAAGAGTACTTTAATGTAATACTCCAAGTTAATAAACAAATCACTCGTAGGTTTTTTAGCCTTATTTTTGGGATCTTGTGTGGGTTACGCTATTAGGTATTTTTAGAGTACTTGATATTTTCTCAGATTATAGTGTGTAAAAAAAAAAAAAAGCAAGTGTTTCCATATTTATATTATGGAGACACTGGAAGATTCTTGATCATTTTCTGAATATAAAAAAGAAATATCATAAAATCAGATGTCTACCGTCATAAATGGCTCCAGACCACTACGTGGAGTGCGTTTTGGCACGCTACATCAGTTGGTAGCTGCCGACGTTGGCCTACAAGATTGATGTGGTGTTGAGAGACATGCCGCGCAAGTGTCTAACACCAATTATGTCACCAGACATATGAGTTTATAATATTTTCTAAATATAATGTATTAGATTATATTATACTAAAAATTTTCTAATACTCATTTACGCATTGTTATAGACTTATGGCACTCATATGTCTTATATAATCGCATGTATTCATGCCACTTAAATATATCTATCTACGTGACATGCGGTCATACTGGCGGCACTCACGTTAGAAACTTGTTATTGTAGAATAGATTATCTTAGAGCAAGATTAATATTGGAGGAAAAAACCAATCAGAAAAAAACCAAAGGGAAAAAACATGGGGAAAAAACTTATTTCTAAATAATGTGTAGGGAAAAAAGTATAGGAGGAATATAAATTGGACACGTAACTGTATTTTATTGGGTTTGAAGGAGAGTGTGAGTGAGTAAAACATAATACTTTATTGGATTGGGGGAGAATATGAGAGGGGAAAAAACCTAATAGCCCCTCCCTTAGGTTTTTTTCCCCAATATAACTTTTTCCTTTCCACTTCTATATATAATCTGATTTTGACCCAAATTTGGGTTCCCCCATTTTGGCCCCTCTTCTAGATTTTTTTTTTCTCCCCAATGTAACTTTTTCCCCCTCTACTTTTATATATAATTTGATTTTGTGAGGGGTTTCCCACATTAATCATATTCTCAGGCGGCTTTGGAATAAAATACATTGAATTGGGCTCTTGTAGTAGTTGAAAGTGACTCGTATCTTCGATCCCACGCCCCTTAGATTAGTTTATTTTCCATCCATCCATACCTTAATTGGATGGGTATGTCTTATGTTTTTCTTGATAAATTACGTGTTTTCAAGTTGTACGTCTAAAGATTTCATGTTTCATGTATTCTCACATATTGATTACGTTTTAATAAGTACATTGTCACGTTTAGGAGCGTCTCGATTCAAGGCGTATAGTTTCAACAGTTTTGTCTTATACTTTTAATAAAAATACTAATAAAATGTGGACAACTACTACTTATATTTGCTATTGGTTGGGTTCACTACTTCACGCCAAGTATTATCAGGGACGGAGCCAGTTCAGGACCAGTGAGGTCGAATGACCGCACTAGATTTTGGGGAAAAATTTTAAGGTGTGGAAGATTGAATCTCCATGAAAATGTTCATAGGAGATCTCCGGCGACTTGCGTGATCGGGAAATGGCGCAGGGATTGGGAAGAAGATGATAGGCTTTTTTAAGTGAAATTACACTCTTACCCTTACTTAGTTACTTTTGACTTTTATGGGCCGGTAAAAGGGGTGATTGTTAGCCCAATACAATTTCAAATTTCAAAATTTGGCTAGAAATTCTTGTTTAATTGTTAATTGTGCTTTTTTTTGACCAATTTTTATTTGTAAGCTAACTAGTGGATTATTAATAGTTAGGTATAATTGAATATTTGAATTGACACAAAATTTATATTATATGATTTATATAATATTGTATTGGCTTGGTTAGTTGGCTAATATTATTGTAATATTGATAATTTGATATTGTAATTAGTTGATTCACTTATTTCTGAATTGTAAAATAATTTGCTCTATGTTTTAACTTTTAAATTTTAATCCATTTATTATATTAGATATTAGATATTTAGATTTGATCTTTTGTTTAATTGTTTTGAGTTGGAGAATAGAGATTTATTTTAGTTCGTTGATAATTTATTGTTGAATGTTTTAGTCTTGCCAAGGAGTACTGTAAGAGATAGGTTGTGCAATCGAATGGGTGATGAGTGGATGAATGATAGTCTTCTTGTTTATGTAAAGAAATATGTATTTTTGAACATTGATAATGAACTTATTGTAAAACGGTTTCAAGGTATGAAAATCCATAAAGTTCAATTGTAAAAATACGTCATTTGTATTAATATTCATTGTTCAACTATTTTATAGTTTCTTTATTTCAAAATTTCAGACCGCACTGGCTTGTATTCCTGGCTCTGTCCCTGAGTATTATCAATCTTGATTTATAGATAACTTTTGCATTTTTTCAATCATGCATTATGAGTTGTTTACCAGAGAAAATGATGCCCCACAATAAAAACAATTGATAAGTATGACAAATGAAATGTGTAATATGTTTTCGTATTCGTGTTTTTTTCACTAAGTCGTACCTTGCATGTGTTGCATGACAGGGGATATTATAGGTGTAGCAGTTCAAAAGGTTGTCCTGCTAGAAGACAAGTAGAACGGAGCCACCTTGACCCCACCATGCTCCTCATCACCTACACTTGTGAGCACAACCATCCTCTGACCGCCACTGCCGCCGCCGCCTCTAAATTCCACCACCACCAATCTGTCATTCTTCCTATGAAAACTCCCAACGAAGAATGTGCTACATTTGCCAGCCAACCGGAACTTGATAAGGCGGAAAATTTTACTGAGCTCGCGGGTGAGTTTGGCTGGTTTGTTGACGTAGGCTGTACAGTATTGGACAATACTATATTTACAAACCCTTCATGGGCCCAAGTTGAGTTGGAGGTATTCATGCCAGTTGGAGAAGAGGATAACTTTTGTTTGGTGATCTCGGAGATTTGCCGGAGTCATCTTTGATTTTCCGGCGTTGCACAACATAGATATCTTGCCATGACAGCACATGATAAAATATATACATCTTGACAACTTCCATTTCATAGTTTGATGCATGGATATCAATAATAATAAAACGAAATTTGGTATCGGTGTTACAATACGATAAACATTTTTAATATCCAACCCTTACTTTTTCATCATCTTTCTCCAAATGTAAAAATTTTCCAGGGGACTTTCTATATATATGCTTGGGAATTTGCGTTTAAAATCCAGTCGTCTGTTATTTCTTATCTTGACTGATTATAAATTTACGACTTTACTTTTAGTAGACCACCGAAATGTTTTGAAAATTGTTGAAGTGTGGTTTTAAGTAGTCAACTATTCTAGGCACATTTTCGGAAAAACAAACTACTAAATGACACAAATGTCACAACTAACATTCTGTAATCGGCGACTCTGCTTGACAAGGTATATATATCTAAACTATGTGATAGAAATTCAGTCTTTTCACATCGGCCCCCATCTATTCGGCTTTAACTTTGGTTGGATACGTCTCCGATTGGCACCATGTTCTGTTTGGTTACTTACCCTGCCCAATCGTTTATGTGATGAGTCTCTCTAGTGCCATGTTAGACCTAGTGTAACAAATCACCCTATGGTTTGGAGTCAGGTTGATCTTGAGTTTAGACCTTGCAGTTACTTTAGGTCTGACTAGATGTACGATGATGTCATTTGTTCACTTTATTATTGCATTGACACATGGAAAGCTGCGATTGGTGGCCTATTCGTGAAAGTACATATTGATAGCGTTGTGCTGTCAGGACAGTCATGTCAGGGATGTCAAATTCGAGATCGGAAGATTCTACAAAGCCCCTCGACTGTATATGTTGCTTCATTCCTTGTAATTTTCACTTTAGCTTTTCCTCTTAGTCTAGTGGAGCCGAGTTTTGTGTTAGATTCGAAGGGTCCTCATTGTGCATATTGTTGATGGGAGTGCAAATTCTCTCAATTAATCAAGCTAGAGTAAGAAAGCTTCAAGATTGAAGCATATTTTCTGTATTCTCTCACAAACGCTGTTTACACATTTCGTTCATATATACAAAGCTTGTTAGCTAGAAAAAATTAGTTAAAACTAATCTACCCTTAATTACGAATGAGAAGCTGACAAATGGACAATTAACCAACTAAGTACAACTCTAAAGCCAATATGTACAACTAATCTAACTGTAAAAGTATACTTTACATTCCTCCTCTCAAGTTGGGCTTGTTGAAGATCAAGCATGCCCAACTTGGAGAGCAAAAAATGAAACTGTGGCTTAGCAAGTGGTTTAGTAAAGAACTCTGCAAGTTGAAGTCGAGAAGCAATGTGCTGTGGATGAACAAACCTTTCCTTGAATTTGTCACATACCAAATGACAATCAATGTCGAGGTGTTTGGTCTGTTCATGGAAAACAGGGTTAGCAATAATATACAAGCCTGCCCTGTTGTCGAACCAAGGAGGAATTGGAGGTGAAACTGGAACATGGAGATCTCATAGAAGATAAGTAATCCATTGTAGTATACAAACCGTGGAAGCGAGGCTACGGTATTCAGCCTCTACTAACAAACGTCAAATAGTAGCTTGTTTCTTTGTCTTCTAGGAGGTAAGAGCAGAACCAAAGAAAACACAATAACTAGTTAATGACTGTCTACTATCAAAGCAAGATGCCCAGTCTGCATCACCGTAAGCCTCTACCTGTATAGGTGAATCTGCTGAATAAAACAAACCCTTGGATGGACACCCTTTCAAGTACTTGAGCAAATGTAAGGTTGCATTCCAATGGGAAACACAAGGATTGTTCACGAATTGACTAAGCTATTGGACTGTATAAGTAACATTAGGGCGAGTGAGATTCAAATATAACAATCTCCCTATCAATCTCCTATATTGTTCAGGTGCCCCTAACGGTGAATCAGAATCAGCAACTAATTTCAACCCCTTTGGAAATGGTGTTGGCATGGTTTTAACACTAGTGAGTCCAACATCCTTTAAAATGTCTAATATACACTTCCGCTGATTCAATGAAGTACTTGTCGGCCCCCTTGCAATTTCCAAACCTAAGAAATACTTAGCATATCCAAGATTCTTTATAGTAAACATCGAATGCAAATACTGCTTAACTTGTGTAATTATTTCTTCACTTGGACTAGTAACAAGAACATCATCCACATAAACAAGTAATGCAACAAAGGATGAGTCATGAGCTTTCACAAACAAACAATGATCATGACTTGGCTGAAGAAACACAAACTGTTTAAGTTTTTCACAAATTCTATGTTCCATTGTCTGGAAGCTTGCTTCAACCTATAAAGACTCTTTTTAAGTTTGTAAACCATACCTGGACCACCTTTGTGAAGACCATCAGGTGGCTTCATATAAGCTTCTTTATTGAAAATGCCATGTAAGGATGCATTATTGATATCCAACTGATGTAAAGGCCGTGATTTTACTGTGGCAAGTATAATAACCATCCTAACAGTAACAAGCTTTGTCAACTCTAGGAACTTGGTCGTATCTGTATAATCAACTCTAGGAACTTGGTTGTATCCTATCTGTATAATCAACTCTAGGAACTTGGTCGTATCCTTTGGCAACTAATTTGGCTTTGTACCTATCAATGCTTCCATCCAGCTTCATTTTCACCATATATACCCATTTAAATCCTACTACCTTCTTGTGTGGTGGCAAAGGAACCAGCTCCCATGTTTCATTTGCTTCGAATGCAATTCACATAGATCTGCTCTAGGATATGTAATTATACCCATTCAGTGTTGTAGCCGATATAATCATCCCTTGATGCAGGCCCGGTCCTGTATAGAGGCCCAAGAGGCAGCCGCCTCAGGCCCAAGAATAAGAGGGGCCCAATTATTTTTATTATAGTCAGTCCAAATACATTTGATCCCTTTTTTGTAGCTTTTCAAGGCCCATGTTACAAACTTTGGGCCCAAATTTAGAAAAAGTCAAGGGCCCATATTGACCTAAAAGATTTTTTTTTTTTTGAAAATTCAGTTTAAAAAAAAAAAGAAAAAAAACCCAAAATTCGGATTTTACAAACACCTTGTACGAATACGATTTCTTTTTTTTTTTTCGATTCATTGTACGAATACAATTTCTATTTCCCCCAATTGCCAACAAAATCCTAAATTGCTAAATCCTCAAATTTCTCAAATCCCCAATTTCAAAATCGAAAAACCCTAACGCTCCTCAATTAGTTTGTTTCAAATCGCCATCACATTCACCGGTCAGGTAGTCGTGAATCAATCCTCATCTCCGTTCCACGACTCTACCATCTGGTTTCAGTCACATGCTCCTATTCCAATTCCTGCTCCTTTTAAGCCCTGTTTCTGTTGCTCGTAATTTCCTTTCCCTCTCCCTGTGTTTGTTAATATTGACGATTGCGCATCTTTCTTCTTTTTTGATATGTTATTATTTTGGGCCTTTTTGGTTTGTGTGACATGATTAACCTCAAACTTATTGAATGGTCTAAAGAAATTGAGTGAATTATATTTGTCTTTCCAGAGCAAGTTCAAAACATCTTGACATAATGTATCTGTAACTTTTGCTATACTTGTGATTCTGTGGCTTTAACATATTTGTGGTTACTAGAAGGTAAACAGAGCTGTATAGCAATGAAATAGTGATGATTGCACTTGGACAAAATTTTTTTATAGCTTATTTGGTAGGATGGATTGTTCAATAAAAACTAAAATCCTGATTTCTGAGTGCACATAAGACAAGGAATTAAGGTTAAATATAAGTTTTATGGTCTTTTTACTAGTTCTTTTCCTATTTGGGTTGCCATGCTCTACATCTGAATTTTCATCCCAATTAAATTAGAGTTGAATTTTCATCCTAATTAAATCATGATTCGATTTATTCTTGGTAGTTCTTTTCTGGCTTTAAGAGTGATGATATGTCAAGCTTACTGCAGATCGACCTAATCTCATACATTTTTCTGGAGTGTTACTAATCTTGTTCTGCTCAAAATTTGCAACCCAATTAAAGATTTGAGATTAATCCCTAACAAGTCCTTTGGGTCTGCAAAAAGGGAAGAATTTTTAATTTTTCTTTTTACTCTAAAGTTTACAACTTTGTTTTTCTTCCATTGTTCAGTCAAAAAAGAAACCAAAGTAATTACTAGAGGTCACAGTTTTGCAGCCCTTTGAATCAGAATGAAGCAAGTTTTGATCTTTTGCAGACACTTTACTTTCCTTGTTCTCTCTTTGCAATCTGTGGACCTGCAATTATTCTCAAGTAATCATTTTGTTTATGTTTCATTTGGTTACAAGGTTGAATTAGAATCACTAATGATCCAAGGTCCAAAGTTGAGCACTGTCATGAGCCAAGTGAAGAAGCTTGAGGTGTCTGTGCTAGTCTTAGGTCATAAGAAGCCCTCCCCATTACTCAACTAGTGAGCTCCCTCAATATCTTACTTCCATGCAATTTAAGCTCGATTTTGTAAATCTGATTTTGTTAGGTTTTGCAATGAATTTGGGATCCACTAGATAATGCCTTCTCAATGGTCCATTTTCTTGATTTATAGAATGAATTCTTTGTGGGGTTCACAATAAATTCGAGCATTTCGATTGCATGAATGCTTTTTTCTTGTTTATGAATTATTCTCTGTGTTTCTGTAATGATCTTTTTTGTGGGTTTTTGAAAATCCGGCAGCCTGGGTCTGAACAGCAACAAGGAGCCCCCTTCCAACCCCGGTTGTTAGATATTACTCATTATAGGGATTTATTTTTTGGAATTTGCTTAGGGCCCTAGTGACAACATGTGACATCCTAAATTTTATGGACCAAAAGTCAAAGGTGGAATAATCAAGTCAAAGTCAAAATTAAATTATTTGAGTCAATATTAAAGTTATCAAGGGGTGTAAAGTAAAAGAATTAAGGTTGAAGGATTTATAGGAAAATATTATTTTATGAAGGACTAACTTATAACAAGTAAGAAAGTTGAGGGACTTTGTTTGCAAATTTTCCTTTTTATGCAAGACTTTCTTGCATTTGGAGTAAAAAACACACACTACACACCCAAACACATACATACACAGGCTTGGACGGGTTCTACCCGAGTAGAAGGAAAAAATGGAGAAAATGAGAAGAAAATGAAAAAGAAAGAGAAGAAATGATAGATTTGCACCTTGAGAGCATAGTTTGAAACTTGGGTTTTCATTCCTTAGATGTTTTTATGTAGGTAAGTCAAGAAATTGTCTTTCTTAAATTTATGTATTTTCTAATAGGTGTTAAAATTATGGTGTTATTATTATGGTTTCGGGCTAAATAATTAGTGTTTATATTGAACAAAGGATGGACTTTAATTTTTAGCTACTACTATATATTGTGGGTTGATTTTCATAAACCCTAAAAATTGAAAAATTTGGATCTTGCTATATGGTGTCTTGTGATGAACCTAAAAGTGGAAAATGATAAGTTGTTGATATGAGTTAGATTTAATTGAAAATTCTTGAAGACATATGCATTGTATTTTATTTTAGGGTTTAAATTTATTGAGGTTAATTTAAAAAAAATTTTTTTATGGAATTGAGTACTTGGCTATGATTTAGTTTTAGATTGCTTTAAATGATGTGGAATTATTCTTAGAAGTGGAATTGGAATTATATGGAGACTAGAAGGGAATTACATAAAGTTAACATGTGAAAATTCTTGGGAACTTTGAAGTGAATTTCATATTATTTTGTTAAATTAAATGAAGCTTTTGGGTTAATTAGAAAAAGGAAGCTATGTCTTTTTAATGAAAAGGGAAGCATAAAAAGGCTAAGAATGAACTCTAGGAAGCCACGCATATATGTATGAATTTAATGAAAAGACCTTAGGCATGTAATTGCTATGCAAGGAGTTTCTGCCCTTCCAAATTTAGAAGGCCATAACAAATTGTATAAGTGGAATTTTAACAAGATACAAGTTGAAAAATGATCTTCTATGAGTCGTCTATCATCCAAAATTGGAATGATATCATTTGGAGGTCAGTAGGAGTTTTTATGATATGTTTTGTGAAGGTGGTCAGGGCTGACACGAGAACAGATTTATAGGAAGTGAAGGAATATTTTGATATGACTAATATATTTTTCCTGAGCTCAATTTTATTTATGAGGAACTTATATAAGTGTTCTACCTTATGGGAGAATTTTTATAAACATATGATACCGTCCTTGAGTATAACATAGATTTAAATATGCATTGCCCAAATAAGAGAATTCAATTTTTGCTTGAAGAGTTGGATTGAGTTTTGATTCAATAAGTAGTACACAAAATTGATGGAAAAGTTTAGTGAAGAGTGAAAATGAAAGACTAATGGTTATTATTATGATAGTATAATCTTTAACAATTATTGAGCCTCTAATTTAGTATATATAGGGATAAAAAAAATTGCTAAAACTAGAAAGAACTAGATGTAAGTGAAATTTCATATGATGTCACAGTAAATGATAAATGCTCAAAGGAAATGAAACATGAAAAGAACTATATTGCTACTTAGCCGGTGAGTGGAGACTTTTCTTTTCTGTTTTTTTTCCTAAATGAAAATTATTATGCTTTGATTCCACGTGAATTTGCAATGTCTATGATGATAATGTATTTCAATGAAATTTCCCAAAGGATGATATTTTCTTAAGAAAGTTTGTTATACATCTTATATGAAATGATGATTTATACTCTTCAGAGAAAAGTTTCTATTTAAAATATGATTTTATGATGCATGAAAACCCCAAATTTGTATCTGATGTCATGATAAGCCGCCTATGGGCGAAGGGGCTTATGGCTCAAGCTGACCAAATGAATGCCGCCCAGGCGAAGGGGTCTATGTGTTAGCTATGGCTCAAGCTGTTTAATTGTGCCGCCTAGGGCGAAGGGGTCATAAGGTACTTATGGCCCAAGCTGACCGTCTACGCGCGTATGACTTGATATTATGATTATGATATGTGGATACTCTTTGTGGAAAACTTCTATGATTTTCACGATACTTACAAGTATGGCAATGATTCTAGAGATGTTTCGATGTGAGATGAATTCAAGTTGATGAATTTTATGATGATTGTTAGAATGAAATGATGTTCATGATACTTTCCAATACATGATGATTTTATAAATGTTCATGTTATGCTGGAATTGAGTTCAAGTTATGAATGTTAATTATTCAAGATTTTGCAAAGTTGTATCATGATTTTTCAAAGCATGATTATTTAAAACTCCACTCACTGGCTAGTTAGCTCACGTGTTTTCTAAATGGTTTTCTCGGCAGGTAGCAATTGGAGTTTAGACAACACATCGATATTGAGCCACCACATATAGATTTATGGGTTTGTTATTGCAATAAATCTTAGGCTTTAATATGATTAAATTATTAGACTGTATTGGGTATATTCGGGTGAATTATTCTTTGTTTAATGTATTTTTTCATATACAAATTGTTCTTTGAAAGGAATGATGAGTTATGGGATTGGTATGAGGTATTGGTGTAGGAGGAGTTGTGGGATTAGTATGAGGTATTGGTTTTGCTGATAAGTTAAGGAAGAAATTGTCAAAATTTTTCTCGAACAAGCATGATGTTTACGAGCCTTGATGGTAAATTCTAGCTTCTAGTTGGAATTTGTCATCGGCGCACATCACACTTCTAGTAAATTAGAGGTACTAGGAGTGGGGCGTGTCACAACAGGACCGGCACTGATTATAGCCTAGTTTTGAATCCAAAAAACTCCCTTTTGGAAAATATCTGGCTTTGAGAACCTGACTAACAACAGCACTAGTGTCAGTAATAAGGTTCCAACCCTGCTTCCCAAGCATAGCATTATTGGAAGCATGTAAATTCCTGAAGTCCAAACTTCAAAATTCTTTTCTGATACATAATCGGTTCCAGCTTTACCATCTCATACCCTTGCCCCTATCAGATTTCACATCCCACTAGAAGGAGTTCATCATATATTGAAACTCCTCACATTATGAAGTAAGAATCAAGAAATTAGCCATGTTGTAGGTCTGTGTAGCTTGAGCTACATTTTTTATCAAAACTGCTCTACCCACCTTCGATAGCATTTTTCCCTGCCATCCTTGTAACCCTTACCATAATTTATCTCTCGAGTAGCTGAAAATTTCTTTCTTCTTTCTACGGATCAACAATATAAGCCCAACATAAAGCCCCACGTTCAAAGGAGTATTAACGCCCATAATGCTAGTAATACTTTGTGCCGAACTTCTGGCATTACATTTGCGCAAAAATAAATTCTTGACTTATCAAAATTGATGGCCTGACCTAAAGCAATTTCATATCTCTTCAAAATATCCTACATGGTAAGGCATTCGACCATGGTAGCTTTGAAAAACAAATAGCTATATCAGTAAAAAATAAAAAAATAAGCGTGACACACTAGGCACTCCCCTAGCAATGTCAGACCATGCAATTCACCTGTAAGAACAGCATTCTGTATCACAGAAGAAAGACCCTTGGCACATAAAATAAAAAGATAAGAGCTGATCTCCCTGACGAATAAGGCGCTTTGGTTGCATTGGGCCTACGTTTTTATCATTGATCAAGACGACATATTGAACCTTAGACACACAAAATGATTACATCAATCCAGGCCTCCGCAAGTCCCATACGCCTCATAATTCTTTAAAAAAAAAAAAAACAAGGTCACACAGTCATATGTCTGCTAATATCAATCTCCAGTACCACTTCTCATTTCTTGCCTTTTGCCTTTCACTTCATAAAATAGATAACCTCGAACGCAACAAGTAAATTATTGGTTATCATTCTACCTGGAACAAATGCGGACTGAAAATTTGATATAACTGCTGGAAGCAACTTCTTAAGCCTATTAGCCAATACTTCAGCAATTATTTTATATATAATGATAAATACTATTATTATAAAACATAAAAAGTGTTTGAGCATACAATTAACTCCAATTAGTGTTATAACTGTTACCGAATACACAAACTGAAATCAATATAAAAAATTATAAATTTTAAAAACCTCTTTTAATACATCCCTAGTTGTACTAGTTGTATAGTTTGTCAGTTTTTCAATCTTATCACATATTAACATCTTCGGTATAGAATGACTTTTAATTCTGAACACTGTAATATACAGCTGCTCGTAGCTAAAAAGAGGATCACAAAAAATCACTAAAAAATAATTAGGCATGACATTTGTTGATAATCATATGAATTGTTTACATGATAAAATTACAGGATCACAATCTTGTGTAGGGAGGGGTCTGTGACATCTTTAGAATGAAAATCTACACTCAACCAATTTCACATAAAAATACACATAATAACACGAATTCAACTCAAGAAAAGAATTTTAATTTTATTCAAGTGCAACCAAGAACCTTATAATGAATGAAAACATGAATAAATAGGTTGCCCAAACGGGCTATATATACTTCAAATAGGTCGGGCCTGTAAAAGAGTTCAAGACAACACAAAATTAAAGATGTAAAGTAAATAAACAACTCAAAACTAAAACCCGCGACATAATTTGAGGGGGAAAATGAAATCATTAGTGGAAAAGCAACTAGTTGAATCTCTCTTGTCGACTTGCCCCAAAAACAGGTGTCATAGGCTAAAAATAGATTTCGGATAAAAAAGTTATGTCCACTTCTTCAATCATCGGCAATCATATCAATTCACATATGCAAGTTAATTGTAAAAAATAAAAATTATGCCAATTAACTTAGAATATTCATTTGTAGGTTTTTTTTCAGTATAATTTTTTTTTTCAAATAAGTTATGGATGAACCAGAATTTACCCAAGAGATGTTATGTTTAAATGCCCATGAGAAATTTTTGGAATCAATAAAGACGTAAAAAGCTAAATGGTGAGGATCAATTTGTACCTTGAGTTTGAAGAGGAAAAATGGATTATTTTCAGATAAGTACTAAAATAAAGTAAAAAATTCAGAAAAGTGAAATAAAATAAAAGAAACAAAGAAAACCCAAATGCCAACCTAAATGTTGACCCAAAAAAAAAAAAATTATAAGCACGAAAAATTTTACAAGAAAAACTATTTTTTTTTTTTGCTCAATATAATAGTGATATGGGATAGGGAAATTCTGGGAGGGGCATTTGTAGTTTGAAATCGGGGCCTCCTACCTAGAACACGGGCATATTAATTACTGTAATACAATTTGAACCACATAAGAAAAACTCTTGAAAGTTATACATCATTATTATATATAAATGAATTCATATTATATATATATATATTATATAAATAAATTGTTGCAAGGAAAATGCTTCTTTCCCATATTTACTTATTTGCAGGCTGACTTGATGTGTATAAATATGACTTTTTTACCCATAAAATGTCCAACCTTATTTTGAAATTTTAATGGTAAAAAGATAAATATGCATACACCAAGTCACCCAATAAGTAAGTGAGCAAGGGAAAATAGCATATCTCTTGTTGCAAGGTACTATTGCTGGAAATTAGTATCTTTACAATTTGGGTTAATTTCACATTTCGTCCCCAACTTTTTGGTTTAGTATCGACTAGGTTCCTAATCTTTTTTTCACCTACTGAGTCCCCAACCTTTCATAAATTCGCAAGAAATGTTCTTTTTTTACGGATTTCGTCAAAATTACTGTTAACTTCCTAATAAAATTACTGTTATACCCCATAACTCTTTAAATTAAAAAACAAAAGTTTAAAAATAATAAAAAATAAAAAATAAAGAAAACACTCGACCTACCGTCTTTGTAAGAATGCTACAGAAAATCATAGTAGAAATGAGGGGATTCACCCCTCTTTTTGCTGTCTTTTTTTGTTGCCATTTCCTGTAAGGCAACAAAAATGCTGTTAGAAATGGTAGCATAAGGGAAAGTCTCCCTACTGTTGTTTTGACTCAGCACATGGGGTCTCCTAACATTTTGAGCTCCAAAACAGAGGGTGCAGGAACTTCTCTCATATGCTGCCAGAAATAATAGTAGACTACTGCTATAAATGGGAGCATATTGCTATTGAAAGTGGCTGCCATTTCCAACAACAAATGGGAAGATTCACCCCTTTATTTTGGTTCCGAAATGTTGTCGTTTCCAGCAGCCATTCTTATAAAAAGGGGTTGTAGGGGTTATGGTTTGTTCTTTTATTATTACTACCTTCGTTCCAAAAAGATGGTCTTATTTCCTCTTTCACATAGATTCAAAAGGTTCATTTAATAGTATTGAAAAAGTAAATTTTAACATAATTTATCTATTATACCCTTTGATTTATTAATTATTTCATTTTAATAATTTTATTTTTTGATAACTATACACATTAAGGAAGGGCATATAAGAGAAATAATATTTCAACTACTTTTTAAAAAGGAAACTGGACCATATTTTGGGACGAACAAAAAAAGAAATATGGACCATCTTTTTGGGACGAAGGTATTATTATTATTTAATATTTTTAAAGTTTTTTTTATTAATTTAAAGAGTTAATGAGTATAATAATGCTTTTATTGGGAAGTTAACGGCAATATTGACGGAATCCGTTAAAAATGACATTTCATGTGAATTTATGAAAGTTTGGAGACCCTGCATATTGAAACGAAAAAGAAATTTTAGGGATCTAGACGATACTAAATTTAAATGTTGGAGATTGATCCTCACGATTTTAACCTATATGTAGACTAATTTTTCTATAGTGTCCGTTCGACACAATTTATAGAGTCTAATCTGTAATGTGATAAGTATTCCTTAAAAACATTAAGGGGGAATGGGGTCATCATCTTTTAATGCATCCAATGAACATTTGCTACATCATAGTTTGGGCTCTATAAATGGTATTCAATAGACACCATAGAATATACCATCACACATGCATGGCTATTTATCATTTTAGAGCATCTCCAATGGGTAGTATTGGATATTGGGTGGTGAAGAAGAGAGAGATAGAGAGAAGATGATTATTGTAATTGAATGTTGGTGGAAAGATGTGTAAGAAAATGAAGAAAGGGAAAAGTGAAAAAAATGAGAAAGATAGATAGAAATTTAAAAATAATAATAAAATAGTAGAGAATGTGAAGATGAAGGTCTAAAAATGGACCTTATACGTGACACGATGAAGAAAAAATGAAGAAAAAGTGATGTAAATGAGAGAAGAGATTAAAAGAAAATGAAAATTAAAAGAAAAAAGAAAACACGTAGGATTGTCTAAATTTTTTTGTGTGCGCCTCTTTCTTAGATGACCCTCACCAAAGACTATGGGCATAGGAGATGCTCTTGCCTCTTCAAAAAAGTAACAATATGCCTGTAGCTTAGTTGTTCTAGCACCATGTTTTCGCTCTTCTCCCTTTGTTCCAGAACCTTCTTGTCCTTCATTCTCCTCTTTAATATTTCGTTGTTTCCTGCTTTTGATTTCTCTACAGTAAGCTTTTGCCCATGTCATATTTTAGCTTTGATTTTGGAGAATCTGCAATCGAGCCACCTCTTTGCTCTAGTCGAGCTCCAATATTGTTTTCTGTTGGTTTCGCTATATGTGAAGGAAAGTGGCAAGGTGGATAGTTGGGATGGTGATAGATAAATGGTTTTTTCCTAATTTTTTAAGATACTAGTGTAACACCCGTGCATTGCACTGGTAGAACAAACAAGGGTTAATTTCATAAAAGGTCCCCAATCTTTGAGTTAAGAATCAGTTAGGTCCCCAACATTTTTTAAGACACTTTTGGGTCTCCAACTTTTTATAAATGCACATGATAGGTTCTTTTTGTCACTATTCCTTTAATTTTTCAAAACAATAACCGTTATACCCCCTTTAATTTTTTAAAAAAAAAACTTAAAAATAATAAAAAATAAAAAAAGAAAAAAAACCCAAACCCACCCACCCACCCACCCCCTCCCCTCCCCTCCCCTCCCCTCCCCAGACAAAAAGGGAGGTGAATCCCTCTGTATATGCTGTTGGAAATAAATGCTGCCATTTTTGGCTACCGGAACGCCCAAGTATTGCCAGAAAATGGTAGCAGAAAAGGAGGGGATGTATACAACCTCCCTCTTAAAAAATTTTGACTACCATTTCCTGTAGCCAAGTGGTAGCCAAGTGCCACTAGAAATGGCAGCGAACATTTCAGGGGCAATTGGTAGGGGTAGGTGGGGGGGTGAGAGTTTTTCCTTTTTTATTATTTTTAAGCTTTTTTAAATAAAATTCAAAAATTAAGGGGTATAACGGTCATTTTGTTGAAAAATTAAATAAATAGCGACAAAAAGGAGCTATCGTGCTCATTTATGAAAGGTTGGGGACCTAAGAGAGTTTTAAAAAAAGTTGGGGACCTAACTGATTTTTAACTCAAAGGTTTGGGATCTTTTGTGAAATTAACCCAACAAACAATTCAAACTTAAATATTCAAAATTATTTTTGTTAGATGCAAAATAATTAAATCTTTGTTAAAAATTTAAAAACATAAACATTGAAAACTTAAAACAATCGTATCATCATTATAGTTATTGATAAGAACATAATATATTCACTATGTATATAATGCATGATCATATCACTATTCTTTTATATAAGAGCAAGAAAGGATTCCCCATAATTGGATAATTTCTATTATTATCCTTAACAGAAAAGTGATTGATCATATAAATATTTCCTTGATTGATTAGCTGATCGAACTTTCTAATAAGCTTACCTTTTGTAATTGCTTGAATTTTGTCACCGTGTGAACTAGTGTTAGGTTAATCAGTATATAATGTTGGCTGGTTACCATTGCAATTGAACAAAACTTAATTTGTAAACATATAATGTGGAGAGGGAATATCTACAATTTCAATAGCCACATAGAATTCAACAAAAAACACAATCGACGTAGAAATTAAATAGATACAACGTTATTACAAAAATAAGAATAAGGAAGTAATTAAATCGATATAGAAAGTTATAGAAATTGCTTTTTTTAAATGACAGAAGGAATAGAAACTGAAAATTAGCGATTTAGGATATAAATAATGACCTAATAATAAAATAGCAAAACCGGTTTGAGGGTCAAAAGAAAAGAAAACAAATATTAAATATGACATGAGCAAATAAATCTAATTGATCCATGTTTAGGGGGAAAAAGTTAAAAGACTACATTTGATTTAGATAATAATAGAAATAATGACCCGATAATAAAATAGTAAAACCGGTTTTTGGGAAAAAAAAAGAAAGAAAACAAATAGGAAATATGACATCAGCAAAGAAATCTAATTGGTCTATGTTTAGGCGGGAAAAAGGGTAGAAAACTACCTTTGATTTAGATAATATATTAGTATAACACCTGTGCGATACACGGGTATAAAAAAATTTGAAATTTAGTTATGTGAAAGTTTTTAAATAGATTTACAATAGTTGAACATATTCTAAAATATAAAAACACAAGATATATACCAATGGAGGAAATAACATCAATAGTAGTACCAATCTAATATTTATATACTTATATTGAAAAGACAATTCATATTTATTCTACAATTTACATGATAATCAACGTTCCATATGTAATCTTTTTTCTCCTTGTAGATGTGACTCAATAGAAGAGGTATATTCTCAATATTCAGTATATTCGTAGCCGCAAATTCAACTAAGTATTTATAAAATAATAGAAATTAAGATATCAAAGCATAGTTATGTGGGAGTAAAATTTGATTCCATGAACAATAAATTTATACTTTCTCATGATGGTATGATCTTGTGTCAAAATAGAATATATTTAGGTAATATGTAAAAAATTCACAACATGATATGAAGATGATTATCTCATTTAATAGAGGAACATTATTAAAGTAAATTAAATACTTGAAAAAGTAAGAAAGTTCAATTAATTGCTTTTTTCATCCCAATTATTTAGTCAAATTTTTTTTTTTTTGGAATGTACCAAATATATGATCCCTTTCTATATTAAAATATTTAGTTTGCTTTACTTTATAAATCGAACCGTATTTAATATTTTAATTATCACTATAAACTTTGAATTTTACTCATTAAATAGGGACAAATTAGGAACACGAATCACAAAATGTGCCTTTTTAACATATATTTCTTAATCTTTGTGAAAAAACAAATGGGGTCAAATAATCAATATGGAGAGAGTATGTACAAATTTGTTGATGGTCCTCAACATGTGCACCTTGGGTGTCATTAGTCGTAAAATGTTGATGTAATTAATAGTTAATACTGTTAATTAATTAAAATTATTTTCGACTTAATTATATTGTTAGTAAAATATTGCATTCATAGGGGAAGATTAGCTTGTGAACCAATAGTCTTTGAATTTCTGCAGACATATAGAATTCAGCAAAAATATGGCCCAAATAAAAAAAAAAGAGGCAGATGAAATTTCACCATTTAATGTCATATATCAATAACTTTTAAATATTTTTTGATTTACCAAACTCAAAAAGAGATAAAAAAAAAAACAACAAGGGAGATGTAAATCAACGATTCAAAGGAGTAAGAGAAGGAAAGGAAGACTGTATACATGACCGTCAAGCAAAATGGGATCTTTAAAATATTATTTGCTCAGATGTGTACCTCCACGACTTAATGTTGGAGACAAAAGAAAACACATTTTATTAAATTGGGAGAGTTTGGTATAAAAATAAATTGAATAAACACTAAGATGAAGATTGGAGATATAATTGAAAAAGAGAATAAAGGAAGAGCAAGATAAAAGCGTGTTAGCATGGGGAAAAAATTAAAAACAAAAACCAAAATAGGAAAATGAGATCATTAGTGACATCAGCAATTTAGACGGGAAAACCAATTTACACTTCTTTTGATTTAAATATATATAGATAGATTCTTCATTACGATTGATTATTTAAGAGAACTTGGTTGAAATTTTCAATCTTGTGCAATTAAAATTAGTTATGTAGAATCGAATAATTTATTTGATCTAAACCAAACCTCTTACTTTGAATGTCAATCAACAATATTTTGACGACAATTGATCCTTAGTATTTGGCAGTTTCAAATGTTGATTAGATAGGACGTTCTCCATTGGCTTAAGTAGTGTTTCTGTGCATATGATTCATTTTTACAACTTTCTGTGCATGTGTTAATGATGTATGAAAAATATAGATACTTCTAGCTGACCTTTTTATATCAGAAGTTATATATTTCGTCTCCACAAATGGAAATTAGTTTTAGCTGACCTTTCATATTATAAGCTATATATTCCTGCCTTTCGATGTCAAAAATTTGACGATGTTTTGGTTTTTATGAACAATACCTAATAGCAAAAGCTGTGTTGTGCCAAATTAAAGTCATAATTCTTACTGATGCATTGCCTGCAATATGCATTAGTATAGAGTGATGCCAAAGTGAATCATAATGAATCACCTCATGCTATTTTCGATCATATGTTCAACATATTCTATATGAGATATCTATATATGTGGAAAAAGAATCATTCCTTTCTAAACTGAGAAATCTATGTTCTCTTACTTCCTCATTCTGACTATTCAAGCTGCATTGGGTGCTCTACTTGCCAAAAGAGATGTAACAGCCTGGACGGTACATGCATAAATAAGATTAATGAATATATGTTGTGCGGTATGATAACTCAGCTCTCATTTTTTTGTACTTACAATGAAAAGCAATAGAAGCTCATTTGTTTTGGTCTCCATTAAAAACCAATTATGTTTACACATCATGGGGCATATTGAAAATTAAATTTATAGGTACAAGCTTTTAGTTTGACACATTCTTGGATCAAGTGAAATTTAAAGAAAGTTATTTGTGAATGAAATCATTAATATTACATTTTGACTCTTTATGATGTTGTTGTGTTCAACATGATTCACTCACATATAAAGTTAATCTGAAGCTTTATGAGTCATTCGTGATTATGAGTTTTTTATTCTTCAATTGTAAATTTTATTTTATTTTACTTTTTTTTTTTAAATTTCAGATTTCTCTCTCCTGCCACATGAGCCCAGAAGAAATAAAGGTACTATGACAATTAACTAATTTAGAAATTCTTTTTGCTGGGAACACACTTCTCCATCTTCGTTTGTTCCAAAAGTAACAGCTACCCATTTTAGTGTGTCTGACGTTTATGATAAGTGAACATTTTTGGCCATGTAAATTCTTTTTAATAAATTTATTTTTACTTGATTTTATTGTGATTTTTTTTGACAGAATTGTAGTTAGCAGTCTTGCGGATGACTCAACAGACAACAATCCTGATGTATCTAGAGATCAAAATGGAATAGTAAGGTGGTTAGTTTGATTTTGTTATAGTTGCAGAATATGAATTCTTTGCATATTAATATGCAAATCTTGGACCAGTTTGAGTAGATTTAATAATTTGGCTCTAGGATTAAATTATCTGTGTACTTGATCAATATGATTTAATTTAGTGTGTGCTTTGCTAACAAATATTATGTACTAAGTTCTTTAAATTTTCAACGATGTTTTTTTCTATGATTCTTGATGATCGATTTCTGAGATCGTACATTCTTTATTCTTTAATTTCAACGAATATTCTCAATTTGCTTTATGATGAGCAGTGTTAGTAGGCTGATTTTATTAGTTGTAAGTTAGGTTACTTGCCTTTCTATCTTGGACTAATTTGGATTCTTTTTCGTATTGTGCTTTTGTTTTGAAAGATTATTATATCAATCAAGAGCAGATCAATTGTTGCCTTTTTAAGTTTGTTCACACTTTTTATGATCTTCTAAATATTTTTGCACTTCCATGTTTATTTTAATTGATTCATCAAATTTATTGTCAATGGATATTTTAGCATAAGTTGCTTCAGCCATCTTCTTGCATGTATGCATAAGTTACTTTCCAAAATAATTTAAATCAAAGTGATTGAACGTTTAACTCAGCCAAATAAATAGAAATATTACACTTCAGTGGT
Source organism: Nyctanthes arbor-tristis (assembly GCA_963692815.1). NCBI lineage: Eukaryota > Viridiplantae > Streptophyta > Magnoliopsida > Lamiales > Oleaceae > Nyctanthes > Nyctanthes arbor-tristis. The sequence goes on along the minus strand of CAVNYN010287693.1, from coordinate 35,704 downwards.
AAACAAATTCACGCGGCACCTTAGTTTGTGTTCCTGTTAAAAAAAAAATTCAACCAGATTCAGAAGAAAAATAAAACAAGACACGTGCGTTTACTAGTGTGTGTGGCTATGTATAGTCTTAGATGAACCGTGAATCTGGATTTGCCAGAGAGATGATATATGTTTAAATACTCATCATAAGTTTTTGAAATCGATAAAGAAGTAGAAAAATAATGAAGAGGATTAATTTACATTTTGAGTTTCAAGATAAAAAGTGGATTATTTTCGAATAAGAATTAAAATAAATAAAATAAAATAAAAAATTCAAAAAAGTGAAATATATATATTAATTAAATGATTAAATCTGCGGTACCGTTTTACCACATTTTTCTTGCAAAATATTTGTTAGTGTGGTCCTTTTCGATATTTTATTTCCTATAATAGTAACTCGTGTGGTATTCTGGATTTTCAATTATTTTTTTATTTTCTTCCTCCTTAAAAATTGGGAATTGATTGGTCAATACATATCCTTTCATTTTTTTATCCATTTATATTTTGAATTAATATTGAAAATTTTTCTTAACCTTTTTTTTTAATCTATTTCTGTAAGGCTAATTAGCACTATCTGCCCCATAACGTTTGAGTTTTCTACGTTTTTCATCCCGATCATTTCAAATATAACAATATCACCCTTAGTTTCAACCTTTCTTGCACCATCTACCATTTCCGTCAATTGGTGTTAGCTTGACCGTTAAATGGTCAAATCTTTTTTTACTAAATGACCAAAATACCCTTAAATTTTTTAAACTTGAACTTTAGTATAAATATATAGAATTTAATAAAAATTATAGAAAATTTTCAATAATAAATCATCTCTAGACAAAGTTCAAACTTTTCCAGCACTCATCACCCTCTTCAAATCTACTACTATTACGTAACCAACGCAGTTGGACTGTTATTAATTCATTATAATCAGATTACCTATTCTTATTAGATCTTTTCATTTTTCATTAATCAAAAACTTTTTCATCTTGTGGTTTTCATGTTTTTCATACATACTTTTTTCTCAATTCCTGTCCTCAAATTTTTGCTCCATTCAGGACTTGATTTGATAAAAATAACAAGAAAATTCACGATAAATAGTGTGTGCATCATAATTTTTATGATTTCTTTTTATTACTTTTTTCTTATCCTACTTTCAATTTGACCAAATATTATTCCACACAATATTTAGATTCTCTTTTTAGATATCTATATATTTATAATACTAACTAAGTGGTGAGTTATTTTTTCTCACCTAAAATTGGCACTCTAAGGGAATTGGAAGTTTAATGTTATGTTGATGTCAAGTTGATGTCGCTAATGTCTCATTTATTTTTCTATTTTTCTTTTCGTTCATTTTTCTTCTTTTTCCCTCTTTTTTTATTCACCCTAATAATGATAATCGGATAATACTAACTAAGTGCTGAGTTAATTTTTTAATTTTGTATAATAATTTTTAATAATCTATTTATTTGTTCACCTTAATCTTTTTTTTTTCAAATTTTCAAATTTTTTTTATTACGTCTTTTAATTTTATATAGTAATTTCTAATCATCTCACAGTGTTGAGGTGGAACTTTCGGCCTTTAGAGATGCTTTAGATTTCGTTTAACTAAGTAAACATATCAATCAAATTCTTAATTATTTCTTTCCTTGCGTTTAACTGGGTAAGTGCATCAATTAAATTTGTAATTATCTATTTCCTTTTAGATTTGAAAAACCAAAGAAACCTTTTAGATTGCACACGTATTAGCCAACAACCAATCAATTAACATATAATATCAATTTTGAAAGTAGTTTCATATATTTTTCTTTTATTTTTATCATTTGATTAATTGTTTGATTTAATTTGTTTTAGAGATGTATATGTGTTTCTCATGCGACGCACGAGTAGATTAGCTAGTTATATTATAATTAGAAAATATCACATTTCATTTCCAACTTAGTCGAATCAAATCAAATGAAATTATTCAAATTTCTTTTGCGTTGGGTTATTTTTGACTCTTCCCCCCTTCTTTGAATTTTTAGTTTGATATGAATTTTTTATTTGTACTTGTTTTTGCAGGCAAAGGAGGGCCATGAGAAGAATAATTTTAAGTTCAAATTCTTTCGATCTTTTAATGGTTATACTGAAAGAGCTTAATGAAAGGGGTAGATTATGCCAGAAAAGTTGAAATTGAAGGTGTAAGTGCCATGTTTGAAATGAGAGAGATGAAAAGCATAGCAAACATAAAAGTTTAGGGTAGATAGTGTTAATTAGGAAAAATTCAAGTTTTAATAGTTTGAAGGTATCTTGATGTTTGAGTAAAAATATTTGACCATATAACAGTCAAGCTAATATTAATTGACAGAAATGATAGATGATCCAAGAAATGTTGAAATTAAGAGTGTAATTGTTAAGTTTGAAACTATATAGATGAAAAACATAGAAAACTCAAACGTTAGAGTAGATAGGGCTAATTAGCCATTTCTCTAACCTTGGACATCCCTTATCCAGCCTATCATTAATTCCGGTCTTATATTTTCATACGAAGAATTCCATTTCTTTGTTTAGATTCTCCTAAACAAATCCCTAATTTATATATATAAACATTCCTCCATATTCGGCCTTGCATTGTATCTTTTCCAGTTTCGTTCTGATCTCTTCCACATCTCTTAACGTTGTAATATGGCCTTCCGTTCGTTCTAGTGTTCCTTTAATTGCAGGCTTCTTTCCGTTTTCAATTATAACTACTTTTTCTTAGTTTTTCCTGGTATGAATATTAATAATTAAGAATACTTTTCCACAAAAAAATTAAAAAAACTACTTTTATGTATTATTAATTTTCATCTTGATGTTGTCGGCCTTTATTGGTTTCGAATAAAAAATATTTTTCGAGTACCTGACACCACCCAACTAACAATTATTTTATATCGTGCTATTTATCTAAATTAGTGGAAAAAACGATATTTATTTGCATTAAGGATAACGATTGGGTTAAAATTTGCTGTAAATTATAGTTCATTATTTGATTGATGTTAAAAATTAATTATTCCTGATTGGGTAACATAACCTTATAAAATTTCACCATTCAAAAAAAAAAAAATTAAATTTCATATTATAGAATTTGTAAATAATTTGATACATATTTTTCTTGTGTAACGCACGGGTCATGAGAATCTAGTAAAATAAAATAAAATAAAGAAAAACACAAAAGTTGACAAGAAATTTTAGGCGAGAAAAATTTTAGAAGAAAAACTCTTGAATTAAATATTATATACATGTGTGTGAAAGCGTATATATTCCATCTACGCAAGTAAATTGTATAAAATAAAAATTACGCCAATTAAATTAGGAATATTTATTTAATTTGTAGATTATTTGTTTTCTGTATAAAAATGTATGTATTTTTAAAAAGCCCTAGATGAACCGTGAATCAAGATTTACCCAAGAGGTAATACGTTTAAATGCTCGAGAGAAGTTTTTGGAAATATAAAGCAGTAAAAAAACTAAATGATAACGATCAATTTGGATTTTGAGTTTGAAGACAAAAAGTGGATTATTTTCGGATAAGATTTAAAATACAATAAAATAAAAATTCAAACAAGCAGAATAAAATTAAGTAAAATAAAAAAAAGGAAAACACAAATGTTGAATAAACCGGAAAGTTTAAGCGGGAAAAATTTTAATAGAAAATTATATATGGAGAGAAGATATATAAATTCGCATGACCAAAACACATGGTCACACCGACTGAGTTTAATCAAAGACCAATTGCATCTAGTCTAGTTTAAAAGCATAGAGTTTTAGTATTATAACTGCAATTTAACAGTTGGCAATAAGGTGTTATTAGGTAGCATACCTGCCATTGAGTTAATTAGACTTAGTATAACACTCGTGAGTCCCACAGATAGAACAAACAATTCAAATTTAACTATTCAAAAGTATTTTGATTATATGCAAATAATTAAATCTTCGTTAAAAATTTAAAAACATAAATTAGTCCAATATGAGAATACAATTGAATTGTTATTAAAAAATAATAATTGAATTGTTATTATGAAATAAATGCAACTTAAATGAATAGAATTTCCACGCTGTCTTAATATAAGAAGTGTTCAACCGCATTACAGAAATCTTAAAAAACAAACCCTATGAAATTGGGTATTCTGGGCCACACACGTCTCTTAATACTCCTTGATTTAAAGAATATAAGTAAATCAATTAATCAAAAAAATTAATATTAGATTTCTTAAATAGATTACTAAAGTAGAAAATAATAAGTTTATTAGTAAGAGCATTTCTAATACATAGTGGTGGTCGTTTAATGTATTGAATGCAATCCAAGTAGGATTAATATTACAGGGACATTCAAAAGTTTCTCCAATGCATAGTGTCAATCATTGTCCAAGTGGAGGCACAGTCAAACCTCCCCACCCCTTAAACCTCCACTCCGGCAACAGTGCCGCCGTCTCTTCCTTCCTTCTCTACTATCTCTTCCACTCCCACAACCAACTTTGTAATAGGCTACGATATTAAAGCAGGCAAATCATTCCGGTTTTGACAGCTCAATTTTAGCTCTTTCCATTGCTTTATCTTTTTAGTATTCTGCATCAAAATTCTTCCTATCTGTTTCAGATTTATAGAATGGAGTGGCTAAAATTATTGGGAAAACTTTTCCTTTTTGTTGTGTTGAAAGGAAAATACAATTTGGGAAGGAATTATAGTGTTAAGAAGTGAGGTTGGAAGAGTGAAGAAGCCAGCCGTGGAGAATGCTGGAGATGCAATTATGGTGGAGTTTCGAGAGGAGGGAGAACTAAAGATTTCATATAGAGTCTTGTTTGAGGGGATAGGAGAGATAAAATTGCAGATTTGATGGAGTATTGGTTGTGGGAGAGGAGAGAGGAGAGAGAAATTACAAAATATTTAATGATATGGGTGTAACGCACACTGTCGACATTCCTTATGTGGCATGATTTTTGGTTGACATTACATTAGCATTGGAGATGCTCTAACAACGTCAACATGACATTACATTCTAAGAATTAAAACAGAAACATCTTAAATTATCACAAAGCTATACGCCAAATAATCCAACTAATCACAGAACTTTAACCGGATCCATATATGCTAACAAACACAAAAGAAATGTAGAAGAAAGGAACACATCGGGGACCAAAAGATTAGAAACAGAGAACAACGATCAGAAATAATAGCAAAACCGGTTTCAGAAAAAAAAGGAAGAAGGAATCCAGGTCAGCTGCACAGAAATAATGACCCGATAATAAAATAGCAAAACCGGTTTCAGAAAAAAAAGGAAAAAAAAGAAAAGAAAGAGAGCAAATATAAAATATGACATCAGCAAATAAGTCAAATTAATTAATGTTTAGACATGAAATGGGTAAAAGACTATCCTTGATTTAGATAATAATAATAGAATAGATATTAGTAACAACATCAACAAGACATTATATTCTACGAATTAAAATAGAAATAACTTCTCACGGTATTATCTACTTTACAAATATATATATATATATATATTAAAAGGGAGTTGTCTGGTAAAATTAGTACCATTGTCTGGCACTGTAAGCACCAATTTGCAATCTTGCCTGTCCAAAGCACTATTGACGTCATCGATGATCTCAACCTAGCACAATTTGGTCGTTTCTAGGCTTTAGTTTTGGACTGGAGTCATGTCACTATAAGAATTTTATGCTTTCCCTACGAATGATTTTTGTAGGGAAAGGTTATTTTTTGTAGGCTAAAATGTTTTCATACAAAATAATTTTGTGGTGAATTTTGTGGTGCAAATCTCGTGGGGAAAGGGTTTAGCCGACAAAATGGAAAGTTTTGTATGGAAGCATTTCTGCCTACAAACGCTTAGCATACAAATATGATCTGTTGGTTAAATTCTCTAATGACAAATATATTCGTCGAGTAAAGTTGTTTTTGCTGACAAAATCATTTTGTATGGAAAGATATAAACATATATAAACCCTTCGCACACGAATAAAACTTGTCGGTTAAACTCTATTGCAACAAAATATGTTTGTGGAGAAAGCTACTTGTGCCGACAAAATAATTTTTAATTTGTAGCTGAAACAATACTTTTGCCTATAAATAAATCATTTGTGTTGAAAAATTATTTGTAGTCTTATGTTTACTCGTACAAACTGGAAGATAAACAATTTTGTTACCTAAATACTACTTAATACAAATAATTTTTGTATGGAAAGATATAAGCATACAAACCCTTTGTACACAAATAAAACTTGTCGGCTAAATTCTGTTGCGACAAAATATGTTTGTGGAGAAAGCTACTTGTGCCGACAAAATAATTTTTAATTTGTAGCTGAAACAATACTTTTGCCTATAAATAAATCATTTGTGTTGAAAAATTATTTGTAGTCTTATGTTTACTCGTACAAACTGGAAGATAAACAATTTTGTTACCTAAATACTACTTAATACAAATAATTTTTGTATGGAAAGATATAAGCATACAAACCCTTTGTACACAAATAAAACTTGTCGGCTAAATTCTGTTGCGACAAAATATGTTTGTGGAGAAAGCTACTTGTGCCGACAAAATAATTTTTAATTTGTAGCTGAAACAATACTTTTGCCTATAAATAAATCATTTGTGTTGAAAAATTATTTGTAGTCTTATGTTTACTCGTACAAACTGGAAGATAAACAATTTTGTTACCTAAATACTACTTAATACAAATAATTTTTGTATGGAAAGATATAAGCATACAAACCCTTTGTACACAAATAAAACTTGTCGGCTAAATTCTGTTGCGACAAAATATGTTTGTGGAGAAAGCTACTTGTGCCGACAAAATAATTTTTAATTTGTAGCTGAAACAATACTTTTGCCTATAAATAAATCATTTGTGTTGAAAAATTATTTGTAGTCTTATGTTTACTCGTGCAAACTGGCAGATAAACAATTTTGTTACCTAAATGCTACTACTTAGAATAGATAAATTTTTGTATGGAAATTATTTTTTGAGATTTCAATATCAATTAAAAAAATTCATAATTATATATATAAATATATTTAAAGATATACATATTCTTGTTTACTAATTAAATTAACAAAACAACGCATAATGGAAACAAGAAATCAAACAAGACTTAATGTAAAAAATTATTTGTATTAACTAACGAAGTCGTATGAACATAAAATATAGGTTAATGTATAGCAATATCTCAAAGCACAATTATTGTTTTAATGAAAAATTAAATGATATCCCTTATAAAATACTCTATTCCTCACCATAGTTATCCTCGTCAAGATGGTTACTTTTAAATGATATCTCTTATAAAATACTCTATTCCTCACCATAGTTATCCTTGTCAAGATGGTTACTTTCATCCCCAATGACTTCATCTTCCTCATTTCCATTGTCGTCTACTGATAATGGTGCAAAGGATGGTAAAACAAACCCAGGAACATGACCATACAGTGACATCTATAAAGATGCAATATATCAAATTACTTATTTACTCTATGCAGTGACATCTATAAAGATACAAGTTAAGTTTTTAGTTTCTTACAATCGTCACAACTAAATACTCTTCCTTCTTAATAAGTATCATTTTGTCACTCGTGACATTTATTATGAAGAAGTTAGTGTTTGGGAATGCTTAACGAACCATTACTTCTTATTCACTATAAATCACAAATCGTCTCCTAAAATTTTTCTCTTCATTATGTCTATCTTACCTATTCTTAAAAACCTGAGAATTAACAAACACCGCCAAGTTTTAAATGAGTATAACGAATGTTGAGTAGTGATGAAGAAAAAGAACGAACCATGTATCGTCATATATTCTTCACTAGAAAATATAGATTTTCTCCAAAATTTCTTCCTTCATTATGTTCATTTCACCTATTTTAAGGAACATGAGAATATCAAACACTTCCAAGTGTTAAAGAAGACATAACGACTGTTGAGGTGTGATGCGTACAAAGAGCAAACCATGTATTGTTACCACCTTGTTCACTAGAAAGCATATATTTTCTACAAAAATTCACCTTTCATTATGTCCAACCTATTTTAGAAAACCTAATGTTCTCATACATCTTCAGGTGTTGAAGAAGGCATAATGACTATTTAGCCGTGAGGCATATAAAGAATGAAATTAAAGATTTTCTCCCCAAATTTTTTTTCATTATGTCCATTTCACCTATTTTAATGAAGCTGGGGCTAGCAAACACCTTTAAGTGTTAAAGAAGCCATAACGACTCTTGACTCGTGATGTGTACAAAGAACGAATCGTGTATCGTTACCCTTTATTTACTAGAAATAATGGATTTTCTCCCAAAATTCTTATTTTATTATGTCCATTTCTCCTATTTTAAAGAACTAGAGGTTAATAAACACCTCTAGGTATTAAAGGAGTATAACAACGGTTGAAACGTGATGCGTACAAAAACGTACCATGTATCGTTATCCCTTATTCTCTAGAAATAAACTCAGTCGACACGTGAAGGAAATAATTTGCAAAAAGGCAGCAATCTTGGCATAGACAAATTTTGAAATTAGACAAGCAAATTTGGACCTTAATGATGGGCATATGGGACAAATTCCTTTCTCTTTTCTTCTTTTGCCATTGAATGATTTTTTGCTTTGACTCCTTTTATTTCTTATGATTTTGTGGGAGGACCTGCAAGTGAACGTGCCTGCCATCAAATTGTATGGCCATGGATTCTTCTCAAGTTTACTAATTAATCATGGGCTGGAAAGAATCATAAGTGTAGAGCGTTACATAGGACCATGACCGTTCGCATATTCGCCACACCAAGGTCGACGATGGAATGCCCCAAACCCGAGCACTCTACCTTATAATCTATCAAAAGACCACATAGATTAATCTAAAGGAAGCAGAGAGTCGTTAGTCCTTGGATGTAGAGATGACTGAATGAGGTGAGAATTGGGGGTGAAGAAATGTGAAATTAGGTGAAGTTATGTGAGGACATGATAGTAATTGTCCATATTTTATTGCCATGAGTTAAGTTTTAACTGGGTTTTTTTGGTCAAAGGTCATTTGGCCAAATTCTATTAAAAGGGAAGCCAAATCGGCCAATTTCTATAAATTTAACTTGCTTATGTGTTCTTTAACAATCATTAAAAACTCTATTTTTTGCTTATGTAGATAGTTAATTTTAACACTACCAATGTTGATGTTCTAAGATTTACCCAAGTAATCATCTAGAAATTTATTAGGTACAAGATTGACCCAGCTTTGGAGATTTGTGTTATGTTATTTAATTTCATTGAATTCTAATAAGAAAATGATTGCCTACTCAAATTAATTAGATTTCCACCCGTGCATTGCACGGGTAGAGTTTTAGAGAAATTTTATACATAAAATGTAGCACAATTGTGTTTGTTAGGTTTGGTAAGACAAAGAAACTAAATACACGACATGTATGTAGTTATGTGCATCCTACGCTGCCTAACAGTATGTTATGGGTCCTTTATTTTGTATTTTAATTGGTTTCAAGAGTACGTGTCAACTCATGTATTGAAACTCACATCTAAATATTAATGTAAAGAAAACTAAGATTGTAGATTGTATTCATGAAACTTCATTTGAATAATGAGCATATATAGGTGTGTTTCACATATACAATTGAGAAAAGCAATTAAAAGATATTTCATTAGTAATGTGTGTCTGAACAAAGAAAACTGAGATCAGATTTTTTATTTAATGAAATCAGCATTATGGGTCTCCATTGCAGAATTTGACTCCCTACTATGTGCAACCTAATTAAGAAGAAAGAATTGTTAGTTGATTTTTAAACTCATTATGAAATGCATCCATGTCCTACAATTTATGATTAGTTAAATGAAATCCAAGACCATAAATCCATGGCCATAAAGAAATGTCACCTAATGAAAAGGTTAGGGTTATAGTATATGTAATCTTTAGCCATCTAAATGTTAAGAAAATATGTACAAACATCCATTGAACCCATAACAAAATAATCAAATATCCATTGATTTATATCAATAGTGGAAGATAGTAATAGGAATATATAATGGTTATGTACGTAGTTATATCAACGGATAACTCTTAAAAATTGTTTAAATCTAATAGTAAAGGATTGAATTCATGATTTCACGTTAAGAAGTAGCTTTTAAACCATTATGCGAACACTTTTTTTTTTTTGGGGTTACCAATTTTTATTTATATATCACTATTTTCGCGTGTTTTCACTAAAAAATATTATTATTAACCATATATATTTGAATTGACAACCGAGTTAGCAATTACCCACTGGTTGAACCAAAAACCCATTAGCCTATTACAGTTACCGAGTCAATATTGAAAACTATAGTTGAGTTAATGTTTACGCTTCTATCACGAACAAGGACTTGTAATCAAAGATAATTTCCTAAATCAAAACCCATTCAAGGCCCACTCTTCTATCACTTTTCATTAAAATATTGTTACAAATCTCATGGTAAAGGATTAAACTCATGACCTACATGTTAAAAAATAGCTTTTACCAACTCTTTTTTTTATTTATAATTTTCATTTATATATCACTATTTTTGCGTGTTTTCACTCAAAAAAAATATTGTCGTTAACCAAATATACTTGAATTGGCAATCGATTTAACAATGACCCACCAGTGAATTAGAAACCAATTAACCTTGTACAGTTACCAAGTTATATTGGGTGAATGTTAAAAAACCATTTGAAGAATTAATTGGTCTGTTAAAAAAAAAAAAGGATTGATTGACTGGAGTTATAATAATATCCTCCATGGCCGCATGTTCTTTCACTACTGAAAAAAGGCCTTCAGCGAAGCCTCAAAATTCGTCGGTAAAGGTCATCACCATCGGAAACCTTGCCGTTAGAAACTCCGTCAGTAAAGGTCGCGCTGCTGATGCGTTCGACGGCATTTTTGTATCCGCTGAAAATTTCTGACGAATTTTGCCCTTCAGAAATATTTCCTATGGCACTATACCGTTGGAAATTTCCGACTTAAATTCCATCGTCAGAACTTTCCGACGGAAAAATAGAAAATAAATTATTTAATTTTTTTCTTTGACCCGACCCGGTTACCCGAGAACCCAATCCAGTGGCCTGCCACATCTCACATTCTTTGACCCCATACAAGCCCACACCTGGCCCATTAACCTGCGAATAGGCTCGTGGATAATTCACAGCGTGAATTACAAATGTTGGGTTTCAAACTCGTGACCTAAGGGCTGGAGAATGAGTTCCCAACCACCAGGCTAATTTATGTTGTTGTTTCTTTGCCCAACAATAAATATAAAGTATGTGAGTAATTTTGGCGATTTATTTAATTTAACTTTTTATTATATTATATTTTTTAAATATTATTTGATATTCTAAATTTCATTTGTTTATGTCAAAATTAATGTAATATTTTTTTACATTAGTTTTCTATATATTATAATATTTCGTTGTCTGTTAACTTTTTTATTCTATTAATAAAAATGTGATTTTTGAGTTTTTATTTATTTATTTATTTATGGATTTGAAAAACCGATAAGCTACAAAAAAAAATTATTTACAATCATTATTTTAGACCTTAACCTACAAAAAAATGAATAAAATATTCATCGATTATTAAAGTTTTTTATACATATTGAGACATATTTCTCCATTACAAAATATTTCCAAATCAAACAAAGGAAACCATGTTTTGATGACCAAGAAAAACGAAATGGATTGCCTCGTTCATTAAATTCATCTTTAATTTAGAACCATATATTATTTTTTTTAAAGAAAAATTTTGACGTCAATTAAATATTCAAGCAATAAACAATTAAAAGTACCTGCTTTTATCCTAGAATTCATTACTTAGAGGAACTCCAAAGGCGTTATGACATTAATCACGATATTGAAATACTAGATACAAGAGTATTTGTTTTATATTATATTTTACTAGATAACCACATATTACCATTAAATAGACCACATTTCATTAATACACCACATTTCATTAATACACCACATTTTATTTACGTAAATGGTACATAAACTTTATTTGTTTGCGACTATTCCATGTCAATGACTATTACATAAACTTTATTTGCTTACGACTACTACATAAATGGAAAAATATATTTAATGTTTACGACTGTTCCATGTCAATGATGTCCTTTGTTAGATTGTTCATGTTCGTTGTTGGTTTTTTTTTTTTTAGCTTTGTCGTACTTGTATATATATTTTTTTTAACTTTAGTTACAATTTTAATTATGGAGTCAAAATATAAATCATTTTCTACTTTTGTATCTAAAAGTTATTGATGATTAATACCATTTTTAATTATTCATAACATTTTTAATTTTAGAATAAATTTTATTTTCTATTATATTGGTCAACCGTTAACATATCTAGTATATTTTTGACAAAAAAATTATGCATATTAAAACATTTATTTGACAAAAGGGGCACATGCGGTAGTGGAGAGATAATTAAACAAACATGTTCAACTTTTTTTTTTAAAAAAAGTTAGTTAACAACATTTTACAAAGTATAATTAAAAGCATAAATTTGGTCGAAAATCCTTTAGAAATTTCCAACGGCGTTCTATGGCCGTCAGAACTTTCCAATGGTAGTAGGTTGCCGCCGAAAATGTCTGACGGCCTGAGGATCCCGTCGGAAATTTCCGACGGCGTTCTTCAGCCTTTGGAAAGTTCCAACGGTACAAAGTGTAATGACATGGCAATGAGTTACGTGCTCTGATACCACTTATAATGCTCCGGCAGTGAGTTGCACTTGCTTTCATCTCACTGCAAGGGTTTAGGTGTTATTATTTCAATATTTATTATTTTAAGTCTGTAATAAGTCTACTTGAAACACCATGTCTAAGATTTAGCCAAGATCGAACATATGCTCTATTCTGTCAATACTCTCAAAAGCATAGATATGTCCATGTTCAATTTGTCCATTTCATATATTAGTTCGTCAATTTGATTATTATTGTATTATCAATTATTCTTATCGGAAGAGCGTCGTGGCCAACGGGTCACAATGATGAGGCGGCCATTCTCCATAGGTCCTGACTTGATATGATAACATTGGCATGTAGACACCTGTGTTCGAGGGTTTTTGAGAGCTCAATTCTTATAGATTCCAAGCACCTAAAATTTGAAAACATGGAAAACAATGAATGTGGAATATTCAGTGAGAAACCTTTACACTCAAGTTTTTCTTTTAAAAACATGAGTTTGGCTCTGAATTACATCATATACCTGTCTTACCCTGAGCGCTCAATATAACTGGTTCGGTTATAACATAACATGGGATTTGATCATAGGTCACCTACGTGCCTCACAAAACCATAATTGATCCTAAAGGTTTGATCAAAGACTACCTTAGTAGTCTCCCACAATCTTGAAAAAGTGCCTTGTTGCTAAACATTTTATATACCGAACATAATTTTGTTCTGAAACTGATAGGGAAGATCTAGATATAATTCCTTTTCTGAAAAATGCTCTTGTGCTTTAATTGATATGCATGACATGAACTGAATCACATAACTTACTTCACATAACATAATTTATCTCATCATAGATTACGAACATATGAATTTCTTGGATATTTCATACAAGCATGTTTGATAAACACATAAAAGGCGTAAAGATTACTCACATTAAATCTCTAATCGGAATTACTTTGTAACATACATTCCTTCTTTCCTTGCTTCCTCCTTTAGCACATCTTGCATTCAATGTTTCCATTCTCTTCTTAATTTAAGTGTATAAAAAGTATCTATTCCTTATTTGGATTTAGGTTTTCCTCTCTATTCTCTCACCTCGCATGATTTGTTCTAGTTTCTTGGGAAAGAAGGATAGAGAATGTGTTAAAGGGAAGGAGAAAGCATCAGATAGAAAGGAATGAGTGAAGCTTTGTTGGTTGAAAGTTAGTGAGTCGTCCAATGTATTTATATGCCAATGCTAGGGAACAATTTTATTCCTTGGGTAATCATGACATAGATTTGGCAAATCTTTTGAGGGGTCCTTGATGTCGACAAGCAAATCTTTGACAATTATTGCGTATATTTGGAAATCTTTGGCAAATCTTGGTGAATATCTTCCTAGTCTTGATAACTAACCATATCTATCCTAATCATACATATACATATCGAAACAAGGATGAGCTAGTTGAATGAATTATTATAAACGGATGATAAAAGTGAGTTTGTAACACTGTTCGATCTTTGTTTACATGCTATATATAGTCGGATTGTCACGTGTAGTCTTTTAAGAAAATATATATCGAGCCAAATCTAAATTTCTAAAGTCCTTCAAACCATTTACTTATAGGACTAAAATTTAGTCGAATAATTTAAGTTTCGAATCACATTTGAACCTTAATAAAATTGATAAGGGAAAACAACCGCTCAATTTTGTGTTTTACTTCATCTTATGACATGTTACATAATAATTTTTGGCGGGTCGTTACACTAGGTGGCCGTCAGAACTTTCCGACAGAAAATACTGTTCTGTTCCGTCAGAAATTTTCCGACGGATAATTTCCGACGGATTTCTGACCGTCTCAAAGTTCTGACGGCGCAATGGATATGCATCCATCGCAAAATTTCCGTCCCTGAAGGCTTTTTTTTAGTAGTGTTTAAACTATTTCCACTTTTTATTATTTCAAACAATAAACATAATAGATATTTTTTAAACATACATTTTTATAACTATTAATAACCATTATATACTCCTACTACTGTCTTCCACTATTGATATAAATCAATAAATATTTGGTTATTTTGCTATGGTTTAATGGATGTTTATAGTTATGTGCATCATACGATGCCTAGCAATATGCAATGGATCAATTGTTTCAAGAGCACGTGTCAACTCATGTGTTAAAACTCATATTACATATGGTGACGTAAAGAAAATTAAGCCTATAGATTGTATTCATTAGACTTCATTTGAATAATGAGCACATGTAGGTGTTTCATATATACAATTAAGAGAAGTAATTAAAAGATATTTCATTGGTAATGTGTGCATTGAGCAAAGAAAATTGAGATCTTGTTGCTTAATGGAAGTCCATGTCCTACAATTTACAGATAGATAAATGAAATCCAAGACTATTAAGAAATGTCATATAATGGAAAGGTTATAGTATGTAATATTTAGCAATCTAAATATTAAGGAAACATATACAAATATCTATTGAGCCCATTGCAAAATAACCAAATATCCATGAGTTTATATTAAGAGTGGAAACAGCAATAGAAATATATAATGGTTATTAAGAGTTATAAAAGGGTATATTCAAAAAATTAACTATTTTGTTTTCTGTTTGAAATAATAAAAAATGGAAATAGTTTATATAACACACTGCCGTGAAATCTTTTTTTTGTCCCCCTTCAAACCAACTAATTCTTAAAAAGGTTCTTTGACATTCAGCCCCATATCACCCAATGACTCAACAGGATTAATGGGTTTCTAATACAACTGATGGATCATTGCTAATTAGTTGCTAATTCAAGTATATTTAGTTAATGATAATATTTTTTGAGTGAAAACACGCGAGAATAGTGATGTATAAATGAAAATTTTAAACCCCCCCAAAAAGAGAGTTGGCACAATAGTTTAAAATATACTTCTTAATGTGTACGTCATGAATTCAATCATTCACTGTTAGATTTGTAACAATTTTTTAAACGAAAAACCCA
Organism: Nyctanthes arbor-tristis; assembly: GCA_963692815.1. Classification (NCBI taxonomy): domain Eukaryota; kingdom Viridiplantae; phylum Streptophyta; class Magnoliopsida; order Lamiales; family Oleaceae; genus Nyctanthes; species Nyctanthes arbor-tristis. The sequence continues at coordinate 20,001 of CAVNYN010287693.1, read as the reverse complement.
TTGGTGAGTATGATATTATAAGCAATGATGTCAGATAAGTGTCACAGGCGGGAAAAATTTCTCAATATTGTGCCAATCAACTGTGTTTTAATATATATAGATAGATTATTTTGCTTCAATTGAATTGTATCAAAAAATTATGGATACCATTGTAGGCCTTAACGAGTGATCATAGTTGGTGGTAGTAAGGTCATACATTCGTTCAACCCCGATAAAAAAAAGAGTCAAATTAAGAGACTTTTACTAATAATGCAACTGAAAAAGTCAGTTCCAAATGTCACGTAGAAAGAAACGTACTGAGCCTTGAGTTTGACAAGATCTAATTCAAGAAAATAAAATCAAATATGAAAATAGTGAAACAGTAACATTAGGAAAAATCAAATTTAGTGGCCACGGATACCAGATGACATTCACCTGTCAATAGGCCAATTTTATTTAATACTGATGCGTGGCCTCCTTGTTTGAGTTTGGATTCGCCTTAACAAAGCTGATCTACGCTACATTCTTTCCCAATCCAACTACTTTACGTACACACTCAAGTCTCAAATGAAATCATGATCAACAGAAAATTTCTGAATCCCTCTCTTCAATCGTATGGTCAAGCCTTTCGTGCAAATAGCCATCTTTGTCACTTTATAATTACCGATATAGTGTTGCTGCTTTGTCTATCCAGTTATGGGGTTTGCCAAGAAACAGACATCCTTTTGCCCGGTATGGTCCTCAAGGATTCCGACACCATTATTTCTCAAGGCAAGATGTTCACTCTGGGATTCTTCAGCCCCAACGGAACCTCCAGACGCTACATGGGCATCTGGTATTATTTCTCCTGTCGTGTGGGTCGCCAATCGAGATCGACCCCTCTATGACACTTCGGGTACCATAAGGATATCCTATGACGGCAACATTGTACTAATGGACGGGAAAAATGAGACGATTTGGTCCACAAATACTACAACTACAACAAGAAATACCTTTCTCAGATTACAGATTATGGAAACCTTATTGTCCATGATCAGCCCCGTAATGTTTCGTTATGGGAAAGTCACCAGCACCCGATAAACTCTCTTCTGCCTACCATGAGATTGACTTACAACACAAAGACAGGAGAGAAAGTGATAATAAATTCTTGGAGAACTCCTCAGGACCCAGATTATGGAAATTACAGTGCTGGGCTCCATGTTTCTGTAGGCATTCCACAATTTTTCTTATGGGATCAATCAGGTCGTCCCTATTGGAGGAGTGGCCCCTGGAACGGTAGGACCTTCACCGGAGTAGCCCTTATGTACTCGGTGTACGTTGATGGATACAATATCATCAGCGTAGATGGAACATACTCTTATATACTGAGCCCTCGTCAACATTCAGTAGAAAAATTAGGTTCCGTAAAGCCAGAAGGGATTTTAATGGAGGAAAGATGGAGCCACCAGACGGGAACTTGGGATCGATGGTACAAGCGTCCGGAAGTCCAATGTGATGTATATAACACCTGCGGCCCGTTTGGTTTCTGCAATCAAAATAATTCCCCCATGTGTGAATGCTTAAGAGGGTATGAACCAAAGAACAGGCAAGAATGGAAAGCAGGGAACTGGAGCGGTGGGTGCGTGAGGAAGGCCCCGTTACAATGTGAAAATGCAACTGATAAAAGCAGAGGTGATGTGTTCTCGAAGCTGTCAAACCTAAAAGTGCCCGACTTGATTCAGTGGTTACCTGGTAATGAAGATGAATGCAGAAATCTCTGCTTAAGAAATTGTTCTTGCATCGCCTATTCTTATGAAGCCTTTATAGGTTGTATGTACTAGAGTGAGCAATTAATAGACATTCGACAATTCCAGTATGATAATGGCTTAGAACTCTACGTTCGTGTGCCCTACTCAGAGAGAGGTATTTTCCTCAAACTCTGTTCGTGTTTTTCAATGTTTGTTTATTTCAGATAAGGAGCAAGATAAGAAAGTGATCATCATAGTTTCTGTGATAATTAGTTTGGTGGCTGTATCCATTTGCTTATTTTTCTCTTGGCGGTGGAAGACTAAGCAGAAAGGTAAAAACTCAACTGTACAGCAAGAAAGAGGTGACCTCAACTCTTCGGACTCAACCCCGATAGTGCTCAGAAATCCGGAAGATGAAGTTGATACCCAGGACCTACCATTGTACAGTCTTGAGAAGATTTTGAAAGCAACGAGTAATTTTCATGAAGCGAATAAGCTTGGTGAGGGTGGTTTTGGTCCTGTCTACAAGGTAGCCATTTTCGCTTATAGATCCAAGACCTTTAACTTTGTAGGGAAAGTTGAACTGCGTGGTATCTTTATGCAGGGTAAGTTAGCTAACAATAAAGAAATCGCGGTAAAGAGGCTTTCGACAACATCAAAACAAGGAGTGGAACAATTTAGGAATGAAGTTGTCATGATGTCAAAGCTTCAACATCGAAACCTAGTTCGGCTTTTGGGTTGTTGTGTTGAGAAAGTTGAAACGATTTTGATTTATGAGTATCTCCGAAACAGAAGCTTAGATGCCTTTCTTTTCGGTGAGCTTAACTAAGCGTATGTCACATTTATGTGCGCTAAAAGTTTCATTTCAATGTAAGAATGTGTTCAGACCTTCTTATGCAAATCTCGTATATATAGATCAATCACAAATGGTTCTCGATTGGAAGAAACGGTTCAACATAATCGAAGGAATTGGTAGAGGACTCCTCTATCTTCACCGGGATTCCAGGTTGAGGATAATCCACAGAGATTTGAAGCCAAGTAACATATTGCTTGACGAGGAGTGGAACCCGAAGATTTTAGACTTCGGAATAGCACGAATATTTGGAGGTGATCAGGTTCAAGCCAATACTAGAAGAGTCGCAGGAACATAGTAAGCAGCATCCATCGAGTAACTCCATTTACATTGTCCTAATCTTGATACTTGTACCTCATGACTCGATTGTAATGTCATGTTACAGTGGATACATGGCCCCCGAATATGCATTGAGTGGTAGATTCTCAGAAAAGTCTGATGTTTTCAGTTTTGGGATTCTAGTTTTGGAAATCATCAGTGGGAAAAGGAATATGAGCTTCTATCACGAAGATCTCTCTTTGAGTCTTTCCGGATATGTAAGGCCTATCAAATTCTCTCATTTCCTGTTGGGTAAAACTATATAAATGTCTAACCCGATGAGTTCTACATATACTTTCAGGCATGGAGATCATGGAGCGAGGACAACGTGATGGAAGTCATAGACAAGAGATTGTTGAATCCAAGCTTCAATGCACAGATAAAGAGATGTTTACAGATAGGATTGTTATGCGTCCAAGAATCCCCTATAAATCGGCCAACCATATCGACCGTGCTTTCGATGCTCAGTAGTGAAATAGTTGATCTGCCATTGCCAAAGGAACCAATATTTACAGATATGTGGAATCGGGCTCATTTAGGATCTTCATCAATCCAAACAGGGTCGGGCAACAAAATCTCAATTACAATTCTTGATGGCAGATGACAGGAGAAAACCTTAATATTAATGCTAACTATGGTCCAACAAGTAGTTGTTTATGTTAATAAAATTTTTGAATTCAATTGTTTATATCGTTGAATGTTGACGCTGAGACTCAAACAATTTGTCCAAGATTTCAACTGCTGCATATGCCGGAAGAAGACTACTAAGCATTTTTATTCCTTTATGTCAATATTATTTGCTAACGATCCAACGGTTTTGTAACACTTCAGCATCAAAGTTAATTTCCTGATCAACTCAATGTAGTGGAGCAGTGCATTGCTATTTGCTTGCTGGTATTCCTCTGTCTGTCTAAGTAATCAAATTTACCCCTCTAGCAGACCAATCTTGAAATCTTTGTGCTTGTTTGGAGTCTTAACCAGATCGAATTACTTTCTGATACCATATTAAGACTTGTGGCTCTATCTTAAAAGACCAACCTTGTTAAGAGGAGTAGGCCAATCGCTTATATGTTTATATTTTTATATCTAATCAATGTTGGATTTATCCATTAACATTTATGAAGTGAATTCATATTAAACCGGTATTTAACATGAGCAGTTGTACTTTATAGCGGGCTTCCCATCAGTGCAGATTTCGCACAAGTTGTCTATGCACTGCTGCTTCTTTTTGGCCAGAGGACTCGCCTCTGTAATGCTTTTGGCGTTTTCCTGGAAACAAAGTAAATATCCAAGTAATCATCTAGAAGTTTATTAGGCACAAGATTGACCCAGCTTTGGAGATTCGTGTTATATTATTTAATTTAATTGACATCTAATAAGAAAATGAACTCCTATTCAAATTAGTTATTTTGAATCAAATTGAATCGTATATATCAAAAAATTATGGATATCATTGTTGGCCTTAAATGAATAACTAACTGAGATATTTATTACATTGTTACTTAATTTAAAATAGTGGCCGTGGCAGAATTTTCAGTAGAAGTTATTACTCATAATAACAACTTAATCATTGTAGTTATACTTACTTGGACAGGCTTAATGAGTTATCAAGAAGGGCCATGGCCGACATTGGCGGCTTCTATTGCACTTGAGAAGGATGCCTGCCCAAAGTCGGCCTAGTGGTCGAGCTCACGTCATAATTGGTGACTGTGGGGTCATGCATTCATTCAACCCCGGTCAAAAAAAAAAAAAATCAAATTAAGAGACTTTTACTAATGAAATTGAAAATGTCAATTCTCCAAATGTCATGGAGAAAGAAATGTGCTAAGCCTTGAGTTGGACAATATCTAATTCATCTTAAGCAAATCATAACTGATCTCCCATCAACATGCCCCTGGAACTCCACATAATCCGTCTAAATTATTAAGTAGGTTTAGTTAACGGTACATAAATGGAACTTTAAATTATAGTAGTTGGTGAATTTGAAGACCAACAAAATAGCCAATATTGGATGGTTAATTAATAACTACGCATGTCACTTTTTAATATTAGAGAAATATGTCTCCCTACTTCTTTTATACTATTATTACATAAGATTATATAGGAGGGGAATTAAACCCTGAAAAAGAGGTGTGGGAAATTTACTCAAATACGATAATTAGACTACCTGGGTTTGGCTCTCCCTAAAACTACTAATTAGACTTATTAATTCTATGCAGAGATTACTTGAGATGTTTACAAATCAGATTGTTACGCGTCCAAGAATCCCCCGTAAATCGGCCAACCATATCGACGGTGCTCTTGATGCTGTGTAGCGCAATAGTTGATCTGTCATTGCCAAAGGAGCCATTATTTACAGATATGTGGAGCCGGGCTCATTTAGGAACTTCGTCAAGCCAAACAGGGTTTCTATCGCACGAGTTCTTGATGGCAGATGACATGAGAAAACCTTAAAATTAATGCTAACTATGGTCCAAGAAGTTGTTGTTTATGTTAACAGATTTTTTTGAATTCAATTGTTTATATAGTTGAATGTTAACGCTAAGACTCAAAGAATATGTCCAAGATTTCAACTGCTGCATATGCCGGAAGAAGACTGCTAAGCCTTTTTATACCTTTATGTCAATATTATTTGCTGATCAGTCAATAGCGTGGGTATATATGTGTGTATAAATAAAGAAGAAAATAAGTGTTGTCTACTGTGCTTGAAAGCGCCTGAGATGTCAACAATCAACTTATGCGAACATAATAAACTAGAGATGAAAGATGATTAAAATTTTATACTAATAAAATGTGAATTAAGTAATCAAAATTACCCCTCCCTTGAATTCGCCGACTGTAGACTTGTTGCGATGACCGCCATTCATAGTGTGCATCCCGTTCGCAGAACAGTCATGATGTGGCTCCTACTTTTGGCCTACTGCATAATGGAGAACATAAAGGCTGATTGCAAATTTAATTATGTCAAAGCCAAAATGTGAACAAATTGTTCACATCAAGTCATATACAGAAGAAATTTATACAAGTGGCCATCAAATTGCATGCATACCTGCAGGAATGGAGGTGATATCTACAATCCTTTTCTCAATGCCCCTAATAATGTCATCACGTCCTCTAGGGAGAAAAGTACCAGAACTTGTACGGCCGCTACAAGAAAAATTGTATTGGGAAGAAATTAGAAACAAATATCCCCCGGAAAGGAAAAAGGTTTCATCTTTTTGTTTAGGAGGGGAGCATGGAAGGATTTAGGAGATGGCTTACCTACTATCTACACCTCTCCCAATCACATTGTCTACAACTTTTGACCTTTTCATGTGAGGTTTAGCGATATTGATCAGATGCTCACATTCGACCTTCGACTGCCCAAATAAAGGTTAAGCGCGTCCATGCATTTGAGCATTAATCAGCAGATCAAGTAAGATTTGTTTGAACAGAATTCGTATTAAACCCACATTTAAGGAGTAAGAAAAATTACACTATTATGCCAACTCTTTTTTTTTTTTATTTTTTTGGTTAACAATTTTCATTTATATACACTATTCTCACGTGTTTTCAATAAAAAAATATTATTATTAACAATATATATTTGAATTGGCAACCGAGTTAGCAATTATCCACCGGTTGAACCAGAAACCCATTAGCCTATTACAGTTACCGAGTCAATAATCAAGTCAATATTAAAAACTATAGTTGAGTTCATATTTACGCTACAACGATTCTATCACGCACAATGAATTGCAATCGAAGATAATTTCCTAAATCAAAATCCATGCAAGGCCCTCCCTTTTGTCACTTTTCATAAAAATATTGCTACAAATCAAATGGTGAAGGATTGAACTCATGGTCTACATGTCAAGAAATAGTTTTTAAACTATTGTAGTACCAACTCTTTTTTTTCTATTTATAACTATTGATAACCATTATATATTCCCATTACTGTCTTCCAGTATTTATATAAATTAATGAATATTTAGTTATTTTGCTATGTTTTAATGGATGATTGTAGTTATGTGTATCATATGCCACCTAGCAGTATGCAATGGATTAATTATTTCCAAGAGCACGTGTCAACTTATATATTGAAACTCAGATTACATATGATGATATAAAGAAAATTAAGACTATATATTGTATTCATTAGACTTCATTTGAATAATACAATTAGGAGAAGTAATTAAAAGACATTTCATTGGTAATGTCTGCATTGAACAAATAAAATCGAGATCTTGTTGCTTAATGGAAGTCAATGTCCTACAATTTACAGTTAGATAAATGAAATCCAAGACTACAGTATGTAATCCAAGACTTTAGTATGTAATCTTTAGCAATCTACTTCTTTAGCAATCTTATAGTATGAAAGTTTTTAACCAAAAAAAAAAAAAAAAGAACAAGAAAACGAGTTGGCATTGTGGTTTAAAGTCTACTTCTTTATGTGTAGGTCATGAGTTCAATTCTTCACTATTAGATTTGTAACAATTTTTTTTAATGAAAAACCTATTGGTGTAGTATGACATTATAAGCAATGATGTCAGATAAGTGTCATAGGTGGGAAAAATTTATTAATTGTGCTAGATAATTTTGTAATTGTACCAACCAACTGTGCTTTGATATATATATATATATACATATATATAATCAAATTGAATTGCATCAAAAAATTATGGATACCATTGCGGGCCTTAATGAGTAATCAAGAAGGGTCATAGCCGAGTTTGGCGACTTCTATTGCACTTGAGAACGGTGCCTGCTTAAGGTCGGGTTAGGTGGTCGAGCCAACGTCATAATTAGTGATAGTGAAGTCATTCATTCGTTCAAACCCAGTCATTAAAAAAAAAAAAAAACAATGGAGTCAAATTAAGAGACTTTTACTAATGAAACTGAAAAAATCAATTCCAAATGTCATGTAGAAAGAAACGTGCTGGGCCTTGAGTTTGACAAGATCTAATTCAAGAAAATAAAATCAAATATGAAAATAGTGAAACAGTAACGAAAAATCAAATTTAATGGCCACGGATACCAGACGACCTTCACCTTTCAATATGCCAAATACTCGATGTTGGTTTTGGCGTTGGATTCGCCTTAACAAAGCCGAAACGCTACATTCTTTCCCAATCCAACAACTTTACACTCTCAAATGAAATCATGATCAATAGAAAACTTCTGAATCCCTCTCTTCAATCAGGTGGTCAAGCCTTTCGTGCAAATAACCATCTTTGTTACTTTATAATTACCGTTATAGTGTTACTGCTTTGTCTATCCAGTTATGGGGTTTGCCAAGAAACAGACACCCTTTCACCAAGTATGGTCCTCAAGGATTCCGACTCCATAGTTTCTAAAGGCAAGATGTTCACTCTGGGATTCTTCAGCCCCAATGGAACCACCAGGCGCTACATGGGCATATGGTATTATGTCTCCAATGTCTCAGTCATGTGGGTTGCCAATCGAGATCGACCCCTCAATGACACTTTGGGTACCATAAGGATATCCTCCGACGGCAACATCATACTAATGAATGGGAAAAATGAGACGATTTGGTCCACAAATACTACAAATACAGCAAGAACTACCTATGCTCAGATTACAGATTATGGAAAACTTATTCTCCATGATCAGTCCAGTGATGTTTCGTTATGGGAAAGTCACCAGCACCCGACAAACTCTTTTCTGCCTACCATGAGATTGACTCACAACACAAAGACAGGAGAGAAAGTGATATTAAATTCTTGGAGAACTCCTCAGGACCCAAATTATGGAAATTACAGTGCTGGGCTCCATGTTTCTGTTGGCATTCCACAACTTTTCTCATGGGATCAATTAGGTCGTCCCTTTTGGAGGAGCGGCCCCTGGAACGGTCGGATCTTCGTCGGATTTACCGGTATGTACCAGGTGTACATTGATGGATACAAGATGGTCATTGAAGACGGAACATACTCTTTTATGATTCGTCACAATTCAGTAGACAAAGGATTTGTAAACCCAGAAGGGATTCTAATAGAGGAAAGATGGAACAACCAGACAGGAACTTGGGATCCATGGGACAAGCGTCCGGAAGTCCAGTGTGATGCCTATAACACCTGCGGTCCCTTTGGTTTCTGCAATCAAAATAATTCCCCCATATGTGAATGCTTAAGAGGGTATGAACCAAAGAATAGGCGAGAATGGGAAGCAGGGAACTGGAGCAGTGGGTGCGTGAGGAAGGCCCCATTACAGTGCGAAAGAAGTGATAATGCGACTGATAAAAACAGGGGAGATGTGTTCTCCAAGCTATCAAACCTAAAAGTCCCCGACATGATTCAGTGGTCACCTGGTAATGAAGATGAATGCAGAAATCCGATCTCTTAAGAAATTGTTCTTGCATCGCCTTTTCCTACGAAGCCTTTGTAGGCTGTATTTACTGGAGTGAGCAATTAATTGACATTCGACAATTCCATTATGATACTGGTTTAGAACTCTACGTTCGTGTGCCTTACTCGGAGCGAGGTATTTTCTTCAAACTCTGTTGTGCATTCCCAGTATGTTCTTTGCTTTATTTGTCTGTTTATTGCTGTTTTTCAATGTTTGATTCATTCAGATAAGGAGAAAGATAAGAAAGTGATCACCATAGTTTCTGTGATAATCAGTTTGGTGGAGTATCCATTTGCTGGTTTTTCTTGTGGCGGTGGAAGATTAAGCAGAAAGGTAAAAACTCAACTGTACAGCAAGAAATAGGGAAACTCAACTCTTCAGATTCAACCCCGATAGTGCTTAGAAATCCAGAAGATGAAGTGCATACCCAGGAGTTACCATTGTACAGTCTTGAGGAGATTCTGAAAGCAACGAATAATTTTCACAAAGCGAATAAGCTTGGTGAGGGTGGTTTTGGTCCAGTCTACAAGGTAATATTTTTCGTTTATAAATCCAAGCCCTTTAACTTTGTGTGGGAAGTTGAAATGAGTGGTATCTTTATGCAGGGGAAGTTGGCTAACGAAAAGGAAATCGCGGTAAAGAGGCTTTCGACAACATCAGAGCAAGGAATTGAACAATTTAGGAATGAAGTTTTGGTGATCTCAAAGCTCCAACATCGAAACCTAGTTCGACTTTTGGGTTGTGTAGAGAAAGACGAAACTATGTTGATCTATGAGTATCTCCAAAATAGAAGCTTAGATGCCTTTCTTTTCGGTTAGTTTAACTCTGCTTATTTCACAAATTCTATGCGTTAAAAGTTCCATTTCAATATAAGAATGTGTTCAGACCTTCTTAAGCGGATCTCGTACATATAGATCAATCACAAATGGTTCTCGATTGGAAGAAACCGTTCAACATAATCGAAGGAATTGGCAGAGGACTACTCTATCTACACAGGGACTCCAGGTTGAGGATAATCCACAGAGACTTGAAGCCAAGTAACATATTGCTTGACGAGGAGTGGAACCCGAAGATTTCAGATTTTGGAATAGCACGAATATTTGGAGGTGATCAGGTTTCAAGCCAATACTAGAAGAGTCGCAGGAACATAGTAAGCAGCATCCATCGAGTAACTCCATTTACATTGTCCTAATCTTGATACTTGTACCTCATGACTCGAATGTAATGTCATGTTGTAGTGGATACATGGCCCCCGAATATGCATTGAGCGGCATATTCTCTGAAAAGTCCGATGTTTTCAGTTTCGGGATTCTGGTTTTGGAAATCATTAGTGGGAAAAAGAACACGAGCTTCCATAACGAAGAGCTCTCTTTGAGTCTTTCTGGATATGTAAGACCTATCAAATTCTCTCATTTCTAGGCGGGTAAAAACTCTATAAATGTCTAACCCAATGAGTTCTACATATAACTTTTAGGCGTGGAGATTATGGAGTGAGGACAATGTGGCGGAATTCATAGACCAGAGAGTGTCAAATCCAAGCTTCAATGCAGAGGTGACGAGATGTTTACAAATCGGATTGTTGTGCGTCCAAGAATCCCCCATAAATCGGCCAACCATATCGACAGTGCTCTTGATGCTGAGTAGCGAAATAGTTGATCTGCCATTGCCAAAGGAGCCATTATTTTCAGATACGTGGCAGCGGGCTCATTTAGGATCTTCTTCAAGCCGAAACAAAATCTCTATCACAATTCTTGAAGGCAGATGACGTGTGAAAATTGCTTAGGTTTTTTGAATTCAATTCGTGGAATGTTGATGCTAAGAGTCAAACAATATACGCCCAAGATTTCAACTGCTACAGATGCCCTGAGAAGACCGCTAAGCTTTTTCATAACCTTTCGTCAATATTATTAGATAATCACTCATTATGGCGTTGGCATATATGTGTGTATATATAAAGAAGAAAATAGAAATTTGAACAAGTCCCACACATCATCTGCATGGTGTGATTAGCGTCTAAGATGTCAACTATCAACATATGAAGACGTAATAAAAATTAGAGATGAAAAATGATTAAAATTTTATACTAAAATGTAAATAGAGGGAGTTGTTAAACATTTAAACCATATACTTCTAACAATCTAACAGTTTTGTAACACTTAGGCATCAAAGCTAATTTCCTGATAAACTCAATGCAGTGGAGCATTGCATTGCTATTCCTCTCCCTGTTTAAGTAATCAAATTTACCCCCAGAATTCGCGGACATGCATCCACTTTGTAGCTGCCCATTTGTTCCGTTTGATGACAGGGAGACGCCCTGCATGAAAAAAAGTAAGTTGGTAGAAAATCTAGATGGTTAAATTAAATACACCATAGTCTTAACCACAACTGACCGTGCAAACTTAAAGGATCCAAGGTTCCATCCCGCTTCATGCTCCAGAAAAGTAATGCATCGCCCATATTTGGTTTAATAGAAAAACCTTGTTTACCAGGCACTGAACTATAGCTTCCTTTGGCAGCAGGGAATACATCTGACCTGTAATAAAGTGCTCATAAAACAGTGACCCTAATGGTATTGAAGTGGGAGGGGGAAAAAATCACTTACAGGTACATAAGGAGTGCATCATTGCGATGACCGCCATTCATAGTGTGCATCCCGTTCGCAGAATAGTGATGATGTGGCTCATATTTTTGGCCTACTGCATAATGGAGAACATAAAGGCTTTCACCATGCTCTGCTGATTGCAAATTTAATTCTTCAAAGCCAAAATGTGAACAAATTGTGCACATCAAGTCATATAAAGAAGAAATTTATACAAGTGGCCATCAAATTGCATGCATATCTGCAGGAATGGAGGTGATATCTGCAATCCTTTTCTCAATGCACCTAATAATGTCATCACGTCCTCTAGGGAGAGAAGTAGCGGAACTTGTACGGCCTCTACAAGAAAAATTGTATTGGGAAAAAATTAGAAACAATTAAATATCACCCGGAAAGGAAAAAGGTTTCTTCTTTTTGTTTAGGAGGGGAGCATGGAAGGATTTAGAAGATGGCTTACCTACTATCTACACCTCTCCCAGTCACGTTGATCAGATGCTCACATTCGGCCTTTGACTGCCCAAAAAAAGGTTAAGCATCCATGCATTGGAGCATTAACCGGCAGATCAAGTAAGATACGTTTGAACAGAATTCGTATTAAACCTACGTTTAAAGAATAAGAAAAATTACCAAAAAGTTATGAAAAATGGAAGCTTTGGGTTCCTGAGAAATCACTTCATCAACCCATTGATTTTTTCTCTCAGCTGCATCTTCACTATTCGTTCTCATTCTTCTTTACTTCGTGAAATTCTTTAAATATTACTTGCGAATGCCAAGCAACTTTACAGTACTGCACACATAACAGCCTTTTAAAATTTGGGCATTCCGACAGCTTAATATCTACTGCTGCTGCTTTTTGGCTAGAGGACTCGCCTCTATAATGCTTTTGGCGTTTTCTTGGAAACGAAGTAAAGATTTTTGCTTCTTCTTCATTAAGAATTTTTACTTCACCATCGTCATCATCCCCTAGATTGTAGTACGTAGTCTTGGTTCTACTCTCAAATTATATTCTTCAACTAAAATCAGGTTCTTTTTGCTGGTTCCCTTTTTCAATGAATTTGTGTTGCTATAGAACTGTAAGATCATCATCAACCACAGCAGATGCATCGTTATCTGGAATATACAAATTCTCCGAAACCTCAGTCGCCATGAAGTTCTTTTTTTACTTGGGCGCTGCTTCTGATTCTTGGTCGGTGAGAATTAAATTTTAAGCTTTTTAATTTGTAGGTAACCTAGGGTGCTTTGATTAGTGATTCCCTGATTTCTATTTTTATTTTTATTTTTATTTTTTTTTTCAAATCTTATCTTACACTTCTCGTTAGGATTCTTGCATCTGCTGGCTCGATAGAAGTAGAATTTTATATGGTACGGTAAATTTGCATGCATCACAACTTCTTATGTTCTTTTTAAATTATAATTATTTTAATTTAATGTCATTAGTATATCCTTCTCTTTTCAAATGATGAAAGTTCTCATGAGCAGTTGTTATCTCAGTTCACCAATATTGTCAGAGAATATGGAATTATGCTTTCTCAGAAGAAAATGGTTATTGGTGTCAGTGAAATTGATTTTTTGTCTATGCACATTAAAGATGGTCAATACTCTCTGCAATCTCACGTTGGTCAAGAACTTCTCAAGTTCCCAAATGAAAATCTTTCAAAGTCTCAAATCCAATAGTTTCTCGGCATTGTCAATTACATGGCAGATTTCATGGATCATCTTGCCCCTATTATTAGACCACTTCAGGATATGCTTAAAAGGAATCCTCCTCCTTTGTCTCCAGCTCAAACTAAAGCCATTAAAGAAATAAAGGACAAGGTTCCTTTATTACCCTCATTACAAATCCCTACAGATGGCAAACGAATTCTCCAGACAGACGCAAGTGATTGCTTTTAGACAGTTGTACTGTTAGAAGAAACAAATGGCAAGCGTAAAATATATAGATACAAAAGTAGATCATTTTCTGACGCAGAAAAACACTACTACTCCACTTTCAAAGAAATTCTAGCTGTCAAAAGAGAAATTGAAAAGTTTTAGTTCCATCTTATTGGACATCAATTTCTTGTTGAAATGGATATGTCAGGTTTTCCAAAAATGCCCAACTTTAAAAGGAAGCAGATCCCCCATTCCCAATTACTCAAATGGGCAGAATGGTTTTCCAATTTCACCTTTGAAGTCAAGCACATCAAAGGCAAACACAACCTCCTTCCGGATCTTCTTTCCAGACCAGATCTTCTCTCAAAATCAAAGCCCCTAACCTCTCAAAACATTCAGATACCTCTCATCCACATGATGCACCCTTTCAACTTTGTTACATCCTCTCCCTTAGATGTTCAACAAATAATACAAGCCAAAACAATTAAAACTCGAGCCAAAGAATCTTTGTTCAAATATCAGTCTATCCTGATCCGTGAACATGGAATAAATGTTATTGGTAATTTAGGATTTCATCCAGATTACCCGTTTCTCACGTTGTTCAGGTTTAATCAGTTCAAAGACAACAGTTTTCAGGAAATTTTTGAAAACTTCATATTCTGCAAGGAATTATTATGTTTTCTTTGGTACTTATTGGAATTGCATCAAATTGGCATTTGTTTTCCGGTTTACAAGACGACCACTTATCTCAGGTACCTTAAGATTTGTTCAAATGTCTTCATTGAGTCAAAGTACTATGCAAAGACCTTCTTTGAATGGTTTTACCCATTGGATTACTGGATCAAGATGTTTGAAAAGATTTGAGAACATCTGTGGAAAACTTGCATGCTATTCTGATTTTTTAGAGACAATGATATTTCACTGAGCTCAACGCCTATTATCACTTCTCCCATGTCAAGGAATATTCTCTCTTCTCCTTTGATCTCTTCAAGGATTGGGAAACGTATCCAAAAGAATTCAGAGAATTCCAAAGGAGAATGACAGAAATTAACCAATCAATTCCCCCTAAAATCTGGCCAAAAATTGAGGATGACGCTCCATGGGAGTTCCTACCAAGTGATTATAGGAAAATGATCCAAAAGGATATTGACATTCACATGTCCAGAATTGATAAAACAACTGGAACAGCAAAAACATTGGTTCCTTACTAGGAATCAAAAACTCAAGAGCCTCAGACGAATCTTGACGATTGCCGACACTCTTCCTTACTTGTTCGTGGGCTGACCTTCTCAAAGTCTAGGATCTACTAGTAAATATCCGCAATGGACTCAAGAAGGAAGAGCAACCAGAAAAAGGCTCCTTCAAGCAGGATCAACCTCAATAGTAGTAGGACCCAGTCCTTCCACCACCAAGTCCAGCTAAGGAAAATAATCAACACCAAACTGGACTGACAGCGCATTCCAGGATTCTCAAGATCCAAATGACATTGACCCTGATCTACTTGAACACCTGGAAGAACAGATATGGCAAGAGCACCTGAAGCTTGAAAATTAGCCATGATGGAAATGTTTTGGATATTCCTCAGATCCAGATGATCCAGATGTCCCAGGTCCAGAAGCTAACCTTGGGACACCATGATCTCACAATCTTATCCTCAGAGAATCTAATCTTTTGTGTTGTCTACTTTATGTAAAGTTGTTTGCATGCTTTGTGAGTCATGCTTGTTCGCCATTATGTTTTGGCCACTTTGTGTATTTTATTTACGCGTGTTAAAGTATGCAGGCCATATGTCGGCCACCTTGTTTAATTATTAAGTCTGTGACGCATGTAGTGACGTCACCTAGTTTGTTTGTATCTTCACTCCTTCGCCTATAAAAGGAGTGTGTTTGTTACATTTGAAGGCAGAGTTCACTCAGAGTTAGCAAGTAATACAATAAGCCTTTTGTATATCTCTCTCCATGTCTTTCTAAACACCCCCTCTTCTTCCTTAGTATCTTATGGGTCTTTAAACTCTAGTAGCTCCGCGGGCATGTATCGGCAAGAACTCAGGTAGTACAGATGCACCTAAGGTGCCACTCTACACTTCCCGATTATTGAGATCCTGTTATAGTGGTTTGTGAACCCAAGAGTCCGGCTCCCTTGAAGTCGCCGTGGATGGTGTTGTTTTAGGCTGGAATACCGAGGTTCGCACTCTCACCACCACAGTGGTATCAGAGCCATGTTTTCATCTTGCTGGTACATGTACTAAGGAGTTTACTGATTCTTAATTACCCAGAGATATTAAGAAAGAAACACAGTATAAGATATTTCTTCTTCTAGTTCGCTCACACCTACTTCCTCAAAAATGGAATATTTGTATGAAGTTTTGTGTCTTTTAGAAGATGATAAGGTTTCCCTTACCAATATTCCTCTTGTAAATCCGTATGCCGCTTATATGAAACCTAAACAGTCTCCAACTAGGGCTGTTAAGAGTCTTGAGTCAGACTATGCAAACTGATGATGCACCTATTTTTCCCATCATTAAAGACACCTTTTCCTCTGATGAAACCACTCATGAATCTGAATCTGAAGAACACTCCTCTAATGAGGATTGTCCTCCTCTCTTTATGGCACAAAACTTTGGTCCTGGCCATACATTTTCTGGTCTCTCTGGCTAACAACAACCAACAGGAACTTTTGAACCAATGGTTGAAGAAATTATTGATGAAAGCGAAGAAAGTCCTGATACAGAGATGTTTTCACCATCTTATCCTTCAACAGCAAATGCCTCAACAAAGTTCACTTTTGATGATGTTCCTCCCTCGGAATGGAAGAATCGATTATATGAAATGTTAGCGTGGGCTTATTTTGAATTATTAAAGCCAAATATGTCACATGTTATAGTAATCCAAGCCTGTGCAACGCGATTCACCGGTTTCCTCAAAGACTGGTATATCAATCTTGGTAAATATAGACAAAGGCAATTATTGTAGTTGTCCACTATTGATGCCTTCTTCCAAGTTATAATTCTGAATTCTGTGGAAAAATAGATCATCTCAAAGACATTGCTCGAGAAGAGTTTTTTAAACTTAAATGTTGCTCTTACAAACCAAAGGATCTAGAAAGGCATTTTCGTAATGCTGTTAAGAGATATTATCTCATTGGAGGAATGAATGATGCTAATGTCAAACAAGCTTATCTAAATTCTATTCCTGATCCTCTTGGGCAAGAAACTCTTTGCACTCTTGAGCTTTAAAGACAGACTTTACAACAGACCTCGTTTGGTGAGCTTCATGGATGGATTCTGAAGACTCTAAAGAAGCTCTGTACCCAAACTAAATTTCTTAAAGAAGTCAGTACTACAGGTGCCAAACTCAAAAGTGTCTGTACTAATCCAGCCTTACAGATCAAGTGCAAACATGCTATGAAAAACTACGACTGTCTTGCCAAGAAAAGGTTTCATAAGAAATGTTTCAAACCTAAGTTCCAAAGGTTTGACAAGCCTTTCTAAAAGAAGAAAAGAAGAAAGTTCTTCAAGCCAAAATTGTCAAAGAAAAAGGGAAATCGATGCTTTATTTGTGGAAAGAAAAGACACTTTGCAAAAAATTGTCCAAACAAGAAGAAGGACAAAATACTCCAACAGATCTTTACTGCTACAAAGATCAATCCTGATGATCAAGAAGATTTGGAATCTATATTCTCAGAACAAGATGAGCAGTCCCCAAAAACACTTTTTGCAATTGATTATGAGGATTCCTCTTCAGATTATTCAAGTGATGATGACTCTGATGACTATTCAGAATGTTATGGTATCCAAGTCATCAATCTCTCTCTCTCTCTGATCCCATGATCAAAGTTCAGATTTTCCAGACAATTATGAGAAACCCATCTCATTGATTGGATTATTTGATACGGGAGCAGCAAGTTCTATTCTCAACCCAACTATTCTTCCACCAGAAATGTGGAAATCTCACCAGGAGATATTTTAGTCTGCAAGTGGTTATTTGACCACTGATCTTATCAGCAGACATGTCAAGCTTCAACTTTTCCCAGAGCTAATCATTTATCACAAATTCATTAGATCTTCATATCTAGGAAAAGACATTGTGATTGGATTTGATATTATCCGACAGCTCTGGCAAAAACGAGTCATTCCTCTACCTGATGGTTTAAGGTTCAAGTCCTAATATGTGCCCTATCTTCAACCAGGAATTCATTACTCCATGCTACCAAACCAATCCATCACAGACATACTTATCCGAGATTGTTGTGCAGAATCTCACACTGATTTTCTCACCAAATGCACTAAACCTCTCTGAAAAAACCCAGACTTCTTCATTTCTCTTCTTTTTAAGAAAAATGAAGACATTAATCCCACAAAAGCTAGCCACACTGGAATGAATCCAGAACACCTTCAACTGGCCACTCAAGAGCTTAACCAGCTGCAACAAGGACTTATTAACCTACAACTTCCCCTTGGGCATGTCAAGTTTTTTTTGTCAACAAGAGAAGTGAACAAGTCAGAGGAAAACTCAGATTAGTCATTGACTACAAGCCTCTCAGTGCCTTCATTGCAAATGACAAAGTTCCCCTACCAGATAGGATAACCATGTTTGCAAATTTGTCGAAAGCAAAGGTTTTCTCTAAGTTTGATCTCAAAGCAGGTTTTTGGCAATTAGGCATTGTTCCAGAAGAAAGGTACAAAATATCCTTCTGCATTCTAAACCAACATTATCAATGGACTGTTATGTCTTTTGGTCTCAAGACGGCACCCTCTCTATTTCAAAAAGCTATGACACGGATCTTTGAAAGCAAGGGTTCAAAGATCCGA
Source organism: Nyctanthes arbor-tristis (assembly GCA_963692815.1). Lineage (NCBI taxonomy): Eukaryota > Viridiplantae > Streptophyta > Magnoliopsida > Lamiales > Oleaceae > Nyctanthes > Nyctanthes arbor-tristis. The sequence continues at coordinate 1,498 of CAVNYN010287693.1, read as the reverse complement.
GTCATAGCTTTCTGAAATAGAAAGTGTGCTGTCTTGAGAACAAAAGGCATAACAGTCCATTGATAATGGTGGTTTGGAATGCAGAAGGTTGTTTTGTACCTTTCTTCTGGAACAATGCCTAATTGCTAAAAACCTTCTTTGAGATCAAACTTAGAGAAAACCTTTGCTTTCGACAAATTTGCGAACATGGTTTTCCTATCTGGCCAGGGAAATTTATCATTTGCAATGAAGGCATTGAGAGGCTTGTAGTCAATGACTAATCTGAGTTTTCCTCTGACTTGTTCACTTCTCTTGTTGACATAAAAAGCTTAACATGTCCAAGGGGAAGTTGTAGGTTCAATAAGTCCTTCTTGTTGCAACTAGTTAAGCTCTTGAGTGGCAAGTTGAAGGTGTTCTGGATTCATTCCAGTGTGGCTAGATTTTGTGGGATTAATGTCTTCATTTTTCTTAAAAAGAAGAGAAACGAAGAAGTCTGGGTTTTTCCAGAGAGGTTTAGTGTATTTGGTGAGAAAATCAGTGTGAGATTCTGTACAACAATCTCAGGTAAGTATGTCTGTGATGGATTGGTATGGTAGCATGGAGTAATGAATTCCTAGTTGAAGGTAGGGCACATAGTAGGACTTGAACCTTAAACCACCAGAGCTGTCGGATAATATCAAATCCAATCACAATGTCTTTTCCTGGAGATGAAGATCCAATGAATTTGTGATAAATGCTTAGCTCTGGGAAAAGTCGAAGCTTGACATGTCTGCTGATAAGATTAGTGGTGAAATAACCACTTGCAGACTAAAATATCTCCTGGTGATATTTCTACATTCTGGTGGAAGAATAGCTAGGTTTAGAATAGAACTTGCTGCTTCCGTATCAAATAATACAATCAATGAGATGGGTTTTTCATAATTGTCTGGAAAATCTGTACTTTGATCATGGGATCAGAGAGAGAGAGATTGATGACTTGGATACCATAACAATCTGAATAGTCATCAGAGTTATCATCACTTGAATAATCTGAAGAGGAATCTTCATAATCAATTGCAAAAAGTGTTTCTGGGGACTTTTCATCTTGTTCTGAGAATATAGATTCCAATTCTTCTTGATCATCAGGACTGATCTTTGTAGCAGTAAAGATCAGTTGGAGTATTTTGTCCTTCTTCTTGTTTCGACAATTTTTTGCAATGTATCCTTTCTTTCCACAAATAAAGCATCGATTTCCCTTTTTCTTTGAGAATTTTGGCCTGAAGAACTTTCTTCTTTTCTTCTTTGCGAAAAGCTTGTCAAACCTTTGGAACTTAGGTTTGAAACATTTCTTATGAAACCTTTTCTTGGCAAGACAGTCGTAGTTTTTCATAGCATGTTTGCACTTGATCTGTAAGGCTGGATTAGTACAAACACTTTTGAGTTTGGCACCTGTAGTACTGACTTCTTTAAGAAATTTAGTTTGGGTACAGAGCTTCTTTAGAGTCTTCAGAATCCATCCATGAAGCTCACCAAACGAGGT
>CAVNYN010287692.1:0-65731 GCA_963692815.1 Nyctanthes arbor-tristis | reverse complement strand
CTAGATCTGTTGGGGCAAAGCTTGGCAAGTCCAAAATCTAATATTTAGGGTTGAAGTCCTCATCAAGAAGAATGTTGTGAGGTTTTATGTCGAAGTGCAAAATTCGTTTCTTACATCCTTGATGCAAGCATTCAATTCCCCGAGCTATGCCAACTGCGATTTGAAACAATACTTCCAATCCTACTTGACGTTCAACTACAGAGAATTTACTGTGTATGAATTTCTCAAGAGATCCATTTGGTGTGAACTCATAAATGAGAGCTCTTTTTGAGCCCTCAAAGCAAAATCCCAAGGGTGTGACAATGTTAACATGGGAAGTTCTGCTGATACTTGCAACCTCATTGATAAATTCTTCTCCATTGCCTTTCAATTCCTTCAAAATCTTCACTGCTATAGGACGGCCATTGGATAACGTCCCTCTGTACACGCTAGCAAAACCCCCTTCCTCTAATTTGATACTGAACAAGCTGGTCATTTTTTTAGGTTGGAGTAGTTGTATCTTCTAGGTGCAAGATTCTCATTTTTCTTCAGGAAAAGTTCAATGGCCTTGTCATTTTGCATTTTTAACTTCAAACCCATCATATACTTCTTATCACGGAAAATAACAACTGTTATGAAGAAAATGAGCACAATTCCAGCCACTGCACCTGTATTTGTAAACAACTCTTCGCAAATCAAAACACAAAACAGGCGGTGATGAGTTTTAAAATTTATTACCTGTGATGGAAATCCCTAAGTTTGATTTGTTTTCCCCTGCCGTTCAAAGCCAAACAGATGAATCAGTATACAACTCATTTTTCACAGAATACAAGTCTCTTCTGCATTTCCAAGTCATAACGCATGAATCAACATGTGATTAAAAAATTTGTTTTAATTAAATTACACGCTAAAATGACAAGTTTGAAGAAGTATGTTTATTTGTAGTGACATTAGACGGGAACATGGAATTGTTGGGATTGACTCAAAATTACTAAATTAAGTTGGAAAGCCAAATTAGAAATTTGATGAAATTCCTAGTTCAATCAGGAATTAGAGACCCAAATGGAAGAAATTTTAAAAAGGAAATATGTGAAATTTGTGTATAAATTCATGTAGAAGCTACACAAAATACGAGGCACCCAAAACTGATGAGGAAAACGCCACTTGGAGGCGAGGTCTCCATATAACAAACACACACACACAGAGAAAATCACATGAAAGAATGCTCGACGGTACCTTGTTCACATAGAAACTTGTCCCTTTCGGTAGTTGTACACCGGCCTCCTTTGTTATGACATTTCATACAAGCATCAGATACAGTCCACTGTATATCAAATACAGAAGTTAGCAGACTGAACAAGTTATCTGAATCTGGTTTGCTTTGCAATTTGCTTGGCAAATAAAGAAGGGAACAGTTGCTCGGGAGTGAAATATTTTGGTTGGAAAACCCATGATAGACGTCAAAGTTTGTGCATTCTCTGTATTGCCTCCATCCATGGATATATGGTGTCAACCTTTTGGGGCATTTGATCAGAGAGATATTAGGCGATGCCTTGTATGAAATAGAAGGCGTGCTCCGGACAGAAGAATCCCCAAACATATCACAGCTTTTAACTTTTATAAGAGCTTCTGAGATGGGGTTATGAATCTTGATACAGTTGACGGCATTTGGCAATGAATTTGACCAAATCTCAAACCAAGTGGAAAGGCCTTCTTTTTCTACGTAAAGTTGTGGACCGCGGGTGGCATCGCACTGAACCCCGAGTATCCCGCATTCGGGCTGCGTGTAATCGGAGAAAGGAAACTCCAAAAGACCGAGCTTTTCACACTTGAAAGACTTCGGACATTTAGAATCGACAAAGTTTAGACGAAAGATAGAGAAGAAAACAAGAAAACTGGCAGCGCCCCGGTAAAGTTCCCTTTGAAAACCATGTTTAACATTTAACAAGGAGATTAGGAGAAGAGAGAATTCAATCAATTTAGCTTAATTCGTCTAAGTTCCCTTAAATTGCTTCAAGGTTGAACACGGCAGTTAGCTTGGAAATTTATGCATAGAGTGATAGAAAAAAGTGGACTTGGCTTGCTGAGAGACTCATAGAAAGCTAAACCCAAGTGGACGCTTGGTACAGAGAATAACAAGTGTAGTTATAGGAAATGATATAAAATCAAATGAGGGACTGATATAAAATCAAATGAGGGACGGTGTAAAGTCATTTTGTATTTTGTGCTTTTCTACACATGAAAGGGAGAATTTAATAAGAAGTTACCACATTTGTACCATTAACATTACAAAAATTCTATTGGAGATATTCTTTCGTGTAGTATTAATGTCTTTTGCCACATATATGATATTGATATTGTTGCACCAGAGATACTCTTATAATCCGCCATTAAAGTTGTTCCTAATAGGAAGCGTAAAAGTTTTTGGAAAGCTAATGTCTCGGTTTTAGACTCGTTTTGAATAGCAAAACTCTTCGATAACTCTCAGAAACGTTTCTGTTACTCAGAAAAAAGCTTTTTTTAAAAAAATTTTTATTAAAATTTGAAACCTAAGGGATACTTTAAATCAAAAATTTTGAGAATTTTTAACAAAGAAAAACTTAATCTGTTGTCTCTAATATATATTTTTCCTTTTTTGAACCCTGCCTATATTAAAGTTAATATAAATTTGAAAAGCCATGATAAATGTCGAATCATCTACACTTTCTGTATTGAAAGACTAGACGTATAGACTCGACAAAGTTTAGATGAAACAGCGAGAAGTAAACAAGAAAACCAGAAGCACCCCTGTAAAATTCCCTTTGAAAAAATAAGAGAGAATTCAATCAATTTAGCTTAATTCGTCTAAGTTCCACCAAATTGCTTCAAGGTTGAACATGGTTACAATGGCTGAACCAGAAATTTTACTGCAACGTCTAAAAAAGTATTAAACTATAAATTGTTCAACCCATCATCACCGAGAAAATTTCCTATAAAAATCTCTTTTAAACATATATAAAACATAAGTCGAGTCCACCTTAAGATTAAACTCCTAGACAATTTAAGATTAGAACCGAACTTTATAAATTAAATATCATTATTTAACTATGATTTGTAAAATTTTCAAAACAAATTAGCAACGCAAATATTAACTTTTTCCAAAATAAAAAAAATGAAGAAAAAGAGAAAGAAAGTCCAAAAAGAAAAAAAAAATGGAGTTTTGGGTGAATTCCGCCTCTGTCACGGTAGTTGGCTTGGAAATTTATGCATAGAGACAAGTTGACTTGCCGAGGGTCAAGGGTCTCATAGAAAGGTAAACTGAAATGGACACTTCACACTTGGTATCGAGAAATAACTAGTGTAGTTATAAAAAATGATATAAAGTCAGATGTGATAGATGCTTGAGTAGCGTGTATTTGAGCATGCCAAATCATGTGATTTTATATCATCTCCCATGTAACTATGCGGTGGACTCCAACCAGGAAGAAGGCATCATGAAGAATTAAAATTTTTTGTTAAATGAAGGCAGATAAAAAGGAATTTTGTATTTTGTGTTTTTCTGCACATGTGACTGAGAATCTAATAATAAGTTTCAACATTTTTAGTATCAACATTGTTGTAGTGAAGACATTTTTTTGTGTAGTATTAATATCTTTTGCTGCACATATAATATTGATATTATTGCATTACAATATTAGAGATACTCATATAATCCGTGATTAAAGTTGTTCCTAACTAGGAAGCACAAAAATCATTGGAAAGTTAATGTTTCCATTTTAGACACGAAAGACTATCGAAACTTCTTGATAACCCTCTGAATATTTCTGTTACTCAAAAAAGAGTTTCTTGTCTTTTACTTTTTATTAAAATTCGGAAACTTAATGGAGGCAAGCCTTTAGGAAACTTTAAATCAAAATTTTTGAGAATTTTTAACAAATAAAATCTCAATTTTTTGTCCATTACAAATTTTTATTTTTTTAACCCTGCCTTTAATATAAAGTTAATATAAAACTTGAAATTCGCTTTCCCCTCAGAAAAATAAAAAACTTGAAATTCGCTTAAATGTTGGTGTAAATCATGCTAAAAATTAATACTTAAATTACTCTTTTAAAATTGTTATTGACTTATTGTTAAAAAAAATTTAGGGGATTGTTAATATTACTTGGCTTCTTTTCCATTAGTTATTTTAATTTAAATCTTAAAATTTAAAAATTAATTAATATATAACATTTCCATGCATTTTCATTTTCTACGTTTTTTGTGTCCATCTCTGTCTGGTTTGTCATTTGCCGATTCAATTTCAGTTGTTCCTACGTTCATAGAATAGCTCTAATGAAATAAGTTTATCATTCTCCTAAAATGTGCAATAATTAGACATCAAACTCATGCTCTGCGACGAGAAGCAGTCATAGCATTATTATTTAATAGTGTTGGAGCAAAAATGTAGATGGGAAACGGGCTTTTTTTTTTTTTTTTTTTTTGGGGAGGGGGAGGTTGTCGGTAAATGATGGGTCAAATTTGATGCATTTTCAACCCAAATATTCCCTCCATCTCAAAAAAATAGTCAACTTACTATATTAAGCATGTATTTAATTTTTCACTTCATGTATGTCTTTAATTAATTACTGTAATTCAACTACATATACATCGAAAATATTTCAAAAAATTAATGAAATATAATGGTATATGTAGAAAAAATAAGGTAAAATTTAACATATTTCAACCGTAATAACTATCATTTCTTAATCTATAACTATTGAACTATCTTTATAAGATATAAGTGGTGTAACTTTTTCCACCCCTAAACAGCCCTGAGCCCTTGATAATATTTAGGTGTGGTAAAATTTTATTCTTTTTTTTTTTTTTGGTTGGGCGAGGGTCCCCAAACACTAATCACGTTCTTATGTACGGCAGATGCGTTGTTAATACTTTATAAGACGCGAACAGTGAAGAATATACATTGACACTAGTCATGCTCCTAGTTTCACCAATTAAAATAGGCGGAACTAGTCTGGACTAAAAATTTTGATATAAAGAGTCAACATCTTTAAACGCTCCCAACTAGAAAATACGCACCATAGCCATAAACCAATGGAAATAGGGAGCATTGCCTGTCCAAATCATCCAATGTCATTTCCACCTTTTTATAAGTAATAATGATATTTATATATTAATAATAATAAGGGAAATAGTATGACATGGTAATTTTGTGTCACTAGTCTAGCATTATAAGAATACTGGTGACATTACTGATGATGTTACTAATTGATAGCAATTAAATCTATTTTACATTTTTTTAATTTTTTTCCCTACTTTCTGTTTTTATTTTATTATTATCTATTTTTTAGATAGTTAAGAATATCTTTTTAACGAAATTTATGGGAATCTCTTTGGATAATTATAAGTTTTATTCTGAGTACACTGGATAATAATTAAATTTGTTTTACATTATTTTTTAATATTTTCTTATGGCATATTTATTCAATTTGCCTCCACGTCAGAATCCGCAATAATTTGAGCCTAAAACAAATGGAACTGTGTTGATTTTTTTACCTTTGAAAAACAAACTCGAAAGCTCATTATCATTGCATACAACTTTTTGTAAGCATGGCATAACAGCTCGACTGATCAAGATGTATGCGTGAAGCCTTTTGGCTGTTGCTCTCTCTTGTCAACCCCGTTTTGGTTCTTTAGAAAATTTTTTTTTGCAATGTATTTATAGACAAATTACCACCTTAATTCCTTTCGAATTACTAATGCAATATAGAAACTTTCGAGTCAAATATTCATTTTCCCTTTTTTTTCCTAATCTCTACTGCCGCGAGTCTCTGTTGCTAATTAAATTGGTATAATTGTATTTACACCATTGGACCCTCAACTTTAATAAGTTTGAAACCATACTTATATAAATGTGACAATATCAAAGCTGTTACGGATTGATCATGCAATACAAACGCACTAAATTACTCGATTGAATGTCACTAATGATAAGAACACATAAAACTCATGTGTGGTAAACTCGGTGTTCTTAGTGTTATAAACCTGACTAACGGATAATACATTGAAATTGAGTGATGGATTAGAAAAGTATTTAACTCGCAGAAATGAACCAACAATCAGTGTCCCTTGATTTTGTCGGACTCTCTCTCCTTGAAATGCCGTCAAGAAATAAAATCTTTTTGAAGGGTAAAGAAATAAAATTGGTGTTATATGTAGCATTTCTCTAATTCAGAATATGAAGAATCAACAAGGCGTGAATACAGCTAGTAGATTAAGCTATATAATATCACTTTAACATAAGGAAACCCGCAATAAATGATTCATGATGGGAGCAACCAATGATAATAATCACCATTTTATGTGGCAATTATTTTCGCTAAATGAATCTAATTAAATGTAAGATTATGTGATTTAATAAATGGACATGTTAATACTATTAATAATAGTGATCAAAGTCGATAATAAATAGCATTACTCTTAAAAGAATAAGATGTACATAAAATAATATTATGGTGATCATTACCTACCTAAACTACATTGCTCATCAAATTTCTTTATTTCATAGGTCCCACGCGTGTTATACGATACAAATTTTCATACACGGTTTTATTCTTTTATATTATATTGCCAAGAGAAAAAAAAAAAAAAAAGAAGGTAGAATTTTCCCCGGGTAATTAATCATTTAGGTTAACAATTGAAGAAATTCTTCAAATTCTTTAATTTTATTAAAACTCAACCAACCCTAATAATGAATAGACATCAATTTACCTAAATTTACCTAAATTGATGTCTTTTCATTATTAGGGTTGGTTGAGTTTTAATAAAATTAAAGAATTTGAAGAATTTCTTCAATTGTGATTCACGTGTGAATTTTCACTTATAATCCATTGTTAGTCATTTGTTATGCATCAGAACCCTAAAGAAACCAAATGGTTAGCCACAGCGTTTCCCTCTATGAGTATATGTTTGAATTCTAGCTACATCACTGATTTAAACCTCTAGATGCTCTTAACAATATACACCACTTCCCACGAGATCCTGTCAGGCTTAGTGGTACATAGATGAACCGCACTCTGGAATCCAACTCCACCAACACCTTCTTGTACCCCTTACTGTAACACAGTTGCAACCCAGCTTCTACTGCCCTTAGTTCTGCTGCCAAAATAGAACAGGAGCCATAGAATTCATAGAAACCAAATCTAATCCTGCCATCTTCATCTCTAGGGACACCTCCACCTGTTGTAACCCATTCCGCAAGGAACCATCAGTATTCAACTTGAACCAACCAAGACTAGGTTTGTGCCAATAAACTATTCTGTGGTATACCTGCTCAAAAGGCTTTCGGCTGCTATTCAACCATCACAGCTTCTGAATCAGCCTAGTGATTTGATCTCTCTTTACACTTAACATTAATGATTTACTCATGTCAAATATTGCTCTACATATTATTTATTTCCTAAAATTATCAAATCAAATCGTAGAATAGAAGCATAGCTATATAAAGGATCATCTAATAATTATTGTCATTACAAATTTCAGATAATGCCACATGTGACGTTAAGTTGCACTATATACTATACTTAAAAGAATGATGCCATTGTAATTACAAGTAACAAGTGATTTAACGTCTTCATCAATGTAACATGATACATGATGAATTTGATACTCGACATCGTCTGAAAAGTAAAATAACGCTATTAGTGCCGTTATGTGTTCTATATAACAGCACTAGTGGCATTATGACAAGATTAAGTTACCTAGAAGTGGCTTTTCACAATCACTCATTTAATGTAATCTTGTAGAGATTGTAATATATAAACACTCATGTCTCTTCCATACAAAACCAAAATAACTTTAAAAGTAAAATAACGCTATTAATGCCATTATGTGTTTTGTATAACAACACAAGTGGCGTTATGATGAGATTAAGTTACCAGAAGTGGCTTCTCACAAAAAAATATCATACCATCACTCATTTAATATAGTCCTGTAGAGATTGTGCCGTATAAATACCTCTGTCGCTTCCATATAAAAGCAAAATAACTTTAAAAGCAAAATAACACTATTAATATCGTTATGTGTTCTGTATAATAACACTACTGGCGTTATGAAGCGATTACCTTACCAGAAATGGCTTTTCACAAAACAAATCATACAATCACTTTAAAAATATAGTCTTGTAGAAATTATAGTGTATAAATACATCTGTCTATAGTGTATAAATACATATGTCTCTTCCATATAAAATCACTAATGCTCCAGTGATGCAAACATCAAACACATGTGCAACCCTTTATTTCATCAGAATTTCTATAAATAAGAAGATGCTGGAGATGAATATTTCTTTTTTAACTGAAAATCAAAGTAGAAATGGAAGATAGAAGAATTTTGGTAGAAAAGATGGATGTAGCATACTCCCGCCTTCTTCACTCATTATCGCGACTTCCTTCTCAATTGGTTTGATATAGTTTATTCCCTCTTCTTTATAGTTTTGTTTTATATATTCAATGGGTAAATTAGATATTTTATATTGTATTTTATTATTATTTGAAGGAGGAGGTTATTTACCTAAAAATTTATAAAAGCGTGCTTTTTAAATAAAATTTTATCTTGACTTTGCTATTTGTACAAAAAGCCTTTATTTATTTCATAGGTTCCATCATCCATGCGTGTTACACGATGCAAATTTTCATTACACGGTTTTATTCTTTCATATTATATTGCAAAAAAAGTAGAGTGGTCCCCGGGTATTATTTTTGTACTTTGGATTTTGGAAAGAAGACTTTCAAGTCAATACAATTGCAAATTTCTCAGAAACTTGAAAGGACTTTGATAGGAAGGGCAAAACGAAATACTTTTTTGAGTAGAGCAAGACTCACACTTTCCCTATATAAATACACTGTACAAGAAGCTATCAGGATTCAAGCATTAATCCAATCAGCTTCCTTTTTCAATCAGTATACACTACTCGCAGATTCTCCCAAAGTTAGTCCATTATTACAGTTGTATATGCTGTGCTTACAAGTGAAGAAGAGATGACGGACGCCACACTAACATTTGTACTAGAAAAACTGGCGGATCTGCTTGTTTACACAGCAAAGCAGATTACTTCAGCGAGGGAGAAAGTAGAATCTGTGAAAAATGATCTAGAATTTTTTGAAGGGTTCCTCCGGGAGGTTTCGAAGAAGCCGATCAAGGATGAAACACTAAAGGCTTTGGTGAAACAAATCAGACAGGCCGTCTTTGAAGCAGAAGATATTGTGGACGAATATGTTCTTGAGGTAGCCAAGTATAAAGCCAGCAATAAGCTTACCAGAATGACGCATCCGTTGGATCATCCCGGAAAGCTTTTAGATTTGGCACGGAAGATCCAGCCCATTAAGGAAATGGTGAATGATATACAACAGAAGATGCAATTGCAGGGTGGCAAGGGATTTAATGAAAGCAAAGATCCCAAACAGGTAATTTATCAGAATATGTACTCCAAAATTAATTAATGAGCTATCCTGTTATCTGAGATGTTCTGTTTCCATCTACTATAGGCTCCTATTGTTGAGGAAGACCATGTGGTGGGTTTTGAAGAGGAAGCAAAAGACTACATTGAGTTTCTTACCAAAGGTGCTGACGAACTTCAAGTTACATCCATAGTTGGTATGCCTGGACTTGGTAAGACAACCTTGGCTAATTTGATATTTCGTCATCCTACAATAGAGTTTGAATTTTACAATCGCGTATGGGTTTATGTTTCTAAAGATTGTAATAGAAACGAAGTGTTCCTTAGTATTCTGAGTCAGATCGGCAAGGATGACAATGTGATCCATAATATGAAAGATGAAGGTTTGGTTAAAAGAATTCGTGAAACTTTAGCGAATGAGAAGTATTTAATTTTTGTGGAAGACGTGTGCTCTTCCGATGGATTGGAATAGTATCCAAACTGCTTTTCCCAGGAACAATAAGAGAAGTAGAATCTTACTTACTACTCGTTTCAATGATGTGGCGAAGGAGGCCAATTCCTCTAAGGAGGATCCCAAACCTTTGCGTTTTTTAACTCAAGAAGAAAGTTGGACATTACTTCAAAGCAAAGCACTTGGCTCAGAGAAATGTCCACAGAATTTGACAATACACGGAAAGCAAATAGCTCGTAAATGTGAAGGACTACCACTAGCTATAGTTGTGATTGGAGGAATTTTACTGCAAAAAGGAACCGACCCTAATGATTGGGAAGATGTTTCTGAAAATGTGAAGGATTATTATATTGGTCAAGATCGTCAACAGACCATGGTGACAATGGAGAACTTGATCGCCTGGAGTTTCTATGAGTTGCCTTATCAGTTGAAAGCATGTTTTATGTACTTTGGGATCCTTCCAAAAGACTATCACATTAATGTGCAGAAACTAATCCGATTGTGGATTGCGGAAGGATTTATACAGAAAAGGGGAGAGATGAAATTGGAAAAACTTGCAGAGGAGTATTTGGATGCTCTTGTCAAGAGGAATTTAGTAATGGTTAAAAGTTGGAGGTCAAATCGAAAAATGAAAACGTGCCATGTTCATGATGTGATATATGTGTTTGCCAAGCGCAAAGCGCTCGATGAAAAATCTTATGTCGAGATCAAACGATATGAGGACATTCCTACTTCATCTACTGATGATGCCTTTAAATTGTACCGTGGCCTTTCTCTTCCTCCCGACCTTGTGAACAGAATATCCCTAAAACAATTTGGTTCACATGTTAGGACTCTCTTGTGTTTATCATCCTCCACTGAAGAAACTGAACTGTCGCTCACAAACATTTCTACCATCCCCAAGACATTTAGATTGCTGAGGGTATTTGATGGTGAGCCCATTCGTTTTACTCGTTTTCCAGTTGACCTAGCTCAATTGGCTAATTTGAGGTATCTTATTCTCTGCATCAAATTCAAGACCATTCCCAAACACATTACCAGCCTTTGGAACATGCAAACTCTTATAGTCAAGACTTCATTGAATACCCTTGAAATCAAAGGAGAGATATCTAAAATGACTCGACTGCGACATCTAGAAACAAATGCATCCACATCTCTGTCCCTTGCTCCTGGTAAGAAAGGAAGCAGCGAAGAAGAATCTTTGAGAAACCTAAGAACACTATCTAGTGTGTCCCCGGAGACTTGTGCTGAAGATATGGTTGAGAAAGCTCCTAATCTGACTAGATTGGGTATTCGTGGCCAATTAGCCAAACTCTTTGAGGAAAATGGTGGGCGTTTGTTTGGCAATGTGAAAAAACTGAATTACCTCGAGAATTTGAAGCTATTCCATGAAATACTTAATGTGCAAGATTCTAAAAGCTTTAGCCTTCCAGATAGCTTTCCTCCAAACCTGCGGAAGTTGACACTTACTGGGACACAACTTGCCTGGACACATATGTCGACCCTAGGCAAGTTGGGAAGACTTCAGATACTCAAGTTGAAAGAAAATGCGTTCAAGGGAGATTTGTGGGAGGCCAAAGATGGAGGTTTTCCAGTTCTAGAAGTATTAGTTATTGGAAGGACAGATTTAGCTACTTGGGAAGCTTCTGCTCATCACTTCCCAAATCTAAAGATTCTTCGTCTTCAACACTGCAGTCACCTCAGTGCAGTCCCATCTGACCTTTCAAATATTTCAAGCCTTCAAGAAATGGAGTTGTATTGCACCACCCCAGATGCAGCTACTTCTGCAAGGAAGCAAAGAAAGAAATTAGAGGGGCAGCAAACAAACAAAGGCAGGGTGTTCAAACTTACCATTTATCCCCCTGATCATGATAAATAATGTATCATCTTCATGATCTCTTCACAATTACCAGGTATTACTTTAATTTTCTTCACATAACTATACATATATTTCTTTTCTGTCTCTCTTACTTTTCATAGCAATTGACTAATAGCATTTTGCAGAGTAATTAAAGCATTGTTTCATGTGGCAATGGCTTTTTCACTTCAGTCTCGTGGCAGTTTCACTTGCTTGAATAAAACATCGTGTTGATCAGTGTGGTGGGTGTTTTTTTTTTTTGCCTCCTTTTCTTCTGTTCCTCTGATGGATTGTACCTGGATTTGGATTGCTGTTAAGTGTCAAGTCTGTATCTTTCTTTTGTATGTGGTTGTCTAATAAGATAATGGATCAAAAACCGTCTGCATTCACATATTATTCGCCTTTTCCTCCAATTTTTGGCATGGCAAAACGAGCTTGAACTTTGATGCGAACTTTCTGATTATTCATTCAACAAGTTAGGCATCACTGTCCGGTTCAAGAGAAGACAAGGAACGCCAATCATTTCAATCCATTCCCAGTGGCAGTTTTGCCTCCAAGTCAGAATCTGCACTAATTGGACTCAAAAGACTAAATGGAAGTCTTCTGATTTTGAATTTATGAGGCGGCCAACTCGAATGTTTATTAGAACACAATTCCATTGCGTATAACTTCTCGTAACTACGGCAAAACAGCTTGACTGAAAATTTGGGTGCGAAGTTGATCATATTGTTGGGTTTGTTGTCAAAAATAATCCAAAGTTGAAAATGAAAATAAAAGGGAGAGAAGAAGAATCCTAGGAGGAAAAGGAATCCAAATCATAGAAGGATTGCCTTGTCTTCCAAGGAAACGAAGCCTATAAATAGAGATGTTTTCTTCTTCTTTTATACACAAGTGGTACAAGCGAGTTGAGGGAAAAATTGGTGAGTCTAGCACCTTGAAGAGTTTTCTTGTAACTCTTCGTGGTTTGTTCGAAGGGTAGAAAATTAGGTGTGGTAAAATTCAGGGTGATTTTCTCGGTGTCACTTGGGTCGGGTCAGAGAGTCTTGGGAAGAAAAATAGTAGCTTAGCGTCTTGGGATTTCTTATGTTGTTTGCTGGTTGGGCAAAGGGTAGAAATTGGTAGATACGGTAAAGCTTGTTATATTTTTCTTATTGTACTTGGGGGATGAGTTTTGGCGAGTGAAAATTTTGTATGGTTGTAGCGACTTTAATCATACAGTGAAAAGCTTTGACAGTCCGTTAAATTCGTCTTCGTCTTTTCTTTTTCTTATCTCAATTAAATTCCTTGAACAACGGTCCTGCGGACGTAATCAGGGAATTTACATTAATTCCCAACACTCTTGGCCAGAGAATTCCCATGCCAAGTTTTGTTGGATAAATTATCTTTCCATCCCAATCCATAAAAAGATAATTTATTCAGAGATTTCATTATCAGAATCAGTGACAATTCTATCAGGTTGATAGTCTCTGAATCTGATAGAAATGTGTCCTGATGCGTCTACATAAGTGACAGCATCTTTAGGCCTCAAATTTTGAGAAACACTGGTTCTGGGATTTTCAATTTTCCATTCAAAACCAGCATTTTGGGTTGAAGAGACCATTAATGGAGCAAAAAATCTGACACTAGAAAATTCTAATACAGATATGATTCCATCAATTTTTAGTCTGCATTTGGTACTAGTATTATTCATTGTTTTACCAATGAAGTTAATACTTACAACCAGATTATTACCTATCAAGCCATCAAATCCTTTTGTTTGGATGGTAAGTTTCAGGTTCTGAACAAATTCTGGAATTGTTTTTAAGAATTTGTCAGGAGCAATATAGGTAATTCCTATATTATTGTTAAGATCTAACTCGGTGATACCCATATTGGATGTTTCAATATTGGGATCTTGAGTGTCAAGTAAGGTTACTAAAGCTTTAGCTCCGAGTCCTTTCCTCGCTAAAACTTTAATACCAATGACAAGGAGGCCAAAATGAATAAACTTATGCTTTCGTTTAAGTAATTCAGTGGCAGAAAAAGGTGACATTAAAGTCAGAACTTCTTGGCTTCCTGTAGGGACGCTAAGAATTTCTTCATGAGAGTGGTAATATAAACTAGTTTGAAATCCCCAAGTATCAGTTTGGTACAGGTTTGAAGGATTCATAAGTTGAATTTCGTTGTTTGAAAAGATCTGTGTATCTCTTTCCAAATCAGCTATTTGTTCCAGTAAAATAGAACTTCTTTCAGCTATTTGTTCCAGTAAAATAGAACTTCTTTCATTCTTAGATAATAATCTAGATAATAAATTTCTATTTTGAACCAGAAGAGGTGATATGAAAACCAGAGGTGGAACTTATTGTCCAAGAAGTTCCAGAGAATGGTCTAACATTCATTTGGAAACTTCTGTTTTTGGTGTAAAAGTGAAGAAAGTGGTACTCTTCTTCCGATTAGGAATAACCTCTCCAGAAGTTGTGACCTTGAGTTTGTTGAAAGCATTCTCGAGTTCTTCAACTAAAGGACTAGCTTTTTGCTTGTCTTTCAAAATAGTGGAAATATTCCGTTCAATATCGTCAATACGATTATGTATTGATTTTGAAATTGATAAAACCAAATCTTTTAATTTTATTAATTCTAAATCAATACGGTGAATATCTTCTTTTAAAAGAAGTTTTTCAGGTAAGAAAACTTTGAAAAGATTTTCTTGTTCTTTAAACAAGTCTGAAATCTTTTTCTCGGTTAAAAGGTTAGATTCTTTTAAATATTCAAAATATTTTGTCATATTTAAAAGATTTTTGTTTAAATTTTCTATAGTTTTAAAATCCATAAAAATTGTAAACAAAAACAAGTTTAATAATTTCCAAAAGGATCTGGAATGTCAAAAGCTTGGTCAAACTCTTGACAAAAATCTTTTTGGTTGGTTGGATTGTTCTGACTAGAACTACCAGGGTCTAAAATAGATCTGGAAGGTGAAAACCACCTTCCAGTGTTGTGAAACTGTTGTTCAGTGGCAGGAGTTTCACCAGGCCATGACTGTGTTTCCAATTGCCATGGGTCTTGTGAATCAGGTGAAAATGTGTGATTATGGGAACTTTCAGTCCACCATGTTTCACTAGTTTTATGCCATGAATCCTCAGATTCAGCCAATAGGTACACAAAACTATGATTGTTTTCTAAACTTCCATTGTTTAACATATTTACAGATGTACTCGGGTGAGCATCATCCTGAAATGTTACACTTTGATTTCTAGAAATGTAATCATGCTCTGATACCAATCGGGGGTGGAGGTGTGCAGATGCAGGTGTTTCTGCAATATCTGCTGCATCCTGCCGCTGAGGATGAGCAGATGAGGATGTCTTTGCGGCCTGCCCGTAGCACAGCCTTCTCTCACCACGCTCCTAGTATTAAACTCTGAGCCAGCACGTGGGGTCATGGTGTATGGGAACAACAGACTGCTGCTGAGCCCTAACTTCTCCCCCCACTTTTGGCCGGAAATGGCAGCTGTTTGGGCCGCCATTTCTGGCCAAAAAAGGGGGGACTCTGGCAGCCAAAGACGGGGACTCTCCCCCCATTTTTGGCCAGAAATGGCAACCATCTTGCCTGCCATTTCCGGCCAAAAAAGGGGATGGGGAAAGAGTCCCCCTTTTGCCTTCCAGAAATGGCAGCCAAAAAGAGGGGCTTTCCCCCCATTTTGGCCGCCATTTCCTGCCAAAAAAAAAGGCCTCCCCCCTTTTTTGGCCGGAAATGGCAGCCATCTTGGTTGCCATTTCTGGCCAAAAATGGCAGCTAAAATGAGGGAGAGAGTCCCTGTTCTTGGCTGCCAGAAAGGGGGGACTCTCCCCCCCTTTTTTGGCCGGAAATGGTTGCCCAGACGGTTGCCATTTCCTTCCAAAAGGGGGAGAGACCCCCTGTGCTACCGAAAATGGCAGCACTTTGCTGCCATTTTCGGCAGCCAAATGGCTGCCGGACATGGTAGCAAAGTGCTGCCATTTCCGGCAGCACAAGGGGTCTCCCCCCTCTTTTTTTTTTTTTAAATTTTAAAATATTAAAATATTCAATTTTTAGTTATTTTATGATAATACCCCTGACCTTAATGGTGGAAATGGATGGAAAACGTTAGAGGAACCTTAGGTGTAACACTATTGAAAGGTTAAGGGCCTCCACAATGAAAATTAAATATTGAGGACGTAATCTCAACAAACTTGAAAAGTTGAGGACGCGAACTATAAATTACCCTTTAGAATATTACTGAGTCAAGTCTACCAGGTTGGAGCTATAATCAAGATCTAGGAATGGTCAGGGTACCTCTAGGGATGGAAAACATTTGGTCATTTGAGTGTTGGGATGCAAGGGATGGCAATATTAATATTATTATGTAGTGTCAGTGGAGGAGCCATCTCTTTGACTTTGCGTGTGCATAAAGTAAAAATAAAAATTACCAAAAAAGTTCATAGGAAAATGATCATTTTCTTTTCCCCCCTTTTCCGTAATATATATTGTTGATTTTTTTTTTACATTTATTGACAACGTAAATGTCAATTATATAGTCATGTAGTTGAGGAGGAAAGAAATCAAAATTATGAAATATACAGAGCAACTACAATTTACAAAACTTCATCATTAAAATATAAGAGATTAAAAGAAAAAAATAAGAAAGAAAATAAGATGAAAGACAAAAAAAGTATTAGACAGAGTTAGGTACTAGTAATGGCAAAGAGAGAGACATCACAAATAACTAAACAATTAAAGAGAGAGAAAAATAAGTCAATTTTTGGATTTGTATTAAAATTTTACTGAATCTTGTTTTCCCTTTCGTCGTCTCTTTCCTGAGGACTTTTTAAATACAACCATTTCTATAGAAAAAGTACTTCTGAAATCATTTCTAGAGTGTTTGTTCGAGTTTCATAAAGAAAATAAATAAATAATAATAATAATAATAATAATAATAATAATAATAATAATAATAATAATAACCCACCTTCAGATCAACTTGTAAGTGGGGTGGGTACCTAGTTTGTTACAAGCAGAGTACATATACATTAGGTAAGGGTGTTAGGATATCCCACATTGGAAGCTGAAGAAAACATATGGGTTGAAGAGCAATACAAAAGCGGATCAAGTATGCATGACCTACATACATGTTTAACTAGACGGGGTTGACAGGTGATTAAGAAGGCCAATAAGTTGGTGACTTTCATTGCATTGGGGAAGGGCACGCACTTAAGGTTAACTCAAATAGTTGACATCATAATAATTTGTGGTGGTGAGAGTTTGTGTTTGCTTGACCTGTGTGATTTTTAGTTCTTAGAAGTTTTAAGGTTTTTAGCTGATTGTGTATTTGATGAATTTAGCCATAGTATCTTTATAGAAAAGGAACGTGTATTTGATGAATTTAGACACAGTATTTTGTCTTTGAAAGATTTTGGAATCTCTATTTTCAATTTGTTCTTTTTCTTTTTCCTTTGTATATTGAATAACTATTCACTAACTTTAAGAAAAAGTAACAACTTACTAACTTTCAAAAAAAACAACCCAGCAACATTTATTTTTATTTTTTTCCTTTTTTATCCTTTTTTAGATTTATTTTCAATCTTTTTTTTTTACAATTTTCTTAAAAGACGGTTACCCACCTAAATATTTTTTTCTTTTTATCCAGTAATTAACAACTACATTTTTATTTGAATGCCATGTGTTTTATTTAATCTTTCAAGCGAACACTTACATTTTTCTTTCTTTTTTTTTTTTAATTTAACATCAACAAATTTTAAACTACTTTTAATTAGGGTTATTGGCGCAAAAGTCCTTACCCTTGAGTTTTTTTATGGAAATCGTTCATACTTTTCATTTCTTGGAAATTTCATTCTCACCTTTGCATTTCTTGGCGGAATTCATCCCCGCCGTCATATGCCGTTAATCTTTTTGTTTTTCAACCTTTATTTTTGTGATATTATATCTATATAAACACACTTATATTTTATATAGCCAAAATTAATGCATTAATTATTATTATTATTTGTATTTTAAAAATTAATGCACTCAAATCTAAATACGCCAATAAAATATTAGAGAAGGTTAAATAAGATAAGTGTATTTTATTTTATAACTGATTATTAAATAGACGTATAGTTAAAAAAATATAACAAACAAAATAATTAACAACATTGTAGCCTAAATAAAATAAAATATAATTTGATTCTGTGGTAATTTTCTTGAATACCATACACATATATTTTTTTCACTTCTTCCGATAGTTCCGACACTGTTTAATAGTATATATATATCTCTGTGTGTGTAATATTTAAAAAAATTATCATAGAATCAAATTATATTTTATTTTATTTTTGCGGTAACGTTGTTAATTATTTTGCTTGTTATACTTTTTAATTATACATCTATTTAGTAATGAGTTCTGAAACTTATAAAATAATATAATAAAATAAAATACACTTAACTTATTTAATCTTCTCTAACATTTTATTAGCATATCTAAATTTGAGCGCATTAATTTTTTTAAAATACAAAAAATAATAATTAATGCAATAATTTAGGTTTTATAAAATATAAGTGTGTATATATAGATATAATATCACAAAAATAAAGGTTCAAAATGGAAAGATTAACGGCAAATGACGGTAGGGATAAATTTCGCAAAAAAATGCAAAAATGGGAATGAAATTGCCAAGAAATGAAAAGTAGGGACGATTTCCTCTAAACAACTCAAAGGTAGGGCTTTTTGCGCCAATAACCCTTTTGATTACTTCTTAAATCATTTGTTTTTAATTTATTGATCTTTCAGGGTATTTTGTTTTCCTCTCAACCAATTTAATTTTGTTAACATATAATTAATATGCAATTATCTCATAAATTAAAAACACTCCCAAAATTTTCCAAAATTTTCCATAAACGCGTATAAATAAATTCCCGTGTAAGATAGATAAATTTTTATTGCTTAAAAGTTAAAATAAGTTAGTGTTTACGGATTCCTAACATAATTAAAAGTGTCTCGAAAAAAATATTGGGCCAAAAAGATCCTGAAATCACTTTTTATTTTTTTATTTTGGGTAATTTACATCTAACATCCTTAACATTTCAAGTATTTATAGATCACGTCCCCAACCTTTAATTTTTCTTTTGTGAGTCCTCAACCTTTTTAGAAATCTCTAGTTTAGTCTCTAGTGAAAGAAACTGTCAAATTCAACTGTTAAAGACATGGGTATTTTCGGTATAATATAAAAAATTAATATGTTAATTTTAAAAATAAAAAAATAAACTAAAAAAAGGAAAAAATAGGAGGAGTCCCCCTTGCCACTTCCGGCATCCAAAAGGACGCCGGAAATGGCAGCAAAGGGCTACTGGAAATGGCAGTAGGGGGGAGACTTCCCCTTTTTCTTTTTTTAGTTTATTTTTTTATTTTTTAAATTAAAATATTAAATTTTTATCGGGTTAATTACACTTAACGTCTCCAACCTTTCAATTTTTTCAGATTACGTTCTCAAATTTTAATTTTACTTCTGGGCATCTAAAAGTTTTTAAAAGTGTTACACTTAACGTTCCTATGAGAGTTTGTCTATTGCTACCGTTAAATTGGGGATATTATAGTAAAATACAAAAAATTGAATATTTTAATTATTAAATTTTTTTTTAAAAAAAGGTGGGAAGAGAACCCCCTTTGTGTTGCCAGAAATGACAGCCCCGACAACACTTTTCTACCATTTTGGTAGCCATTGGGCAACCTAGTGGTTGCCAGAAATGGCAGCAAAAGTGCTGAGGGTTTCTACCCTTCTTTGGTTTTTTTTTTAATTTTAAATATTAAAATATTTTTTTATATTTTACCATAATACCTCCAAATTTAATAGTAGAAATAGATGACAACCATTACAGAGATATTAAGTGTAACATTTTGAAAAAGTTGGGGACCTCCAAAAGTAAAATTAAATGTTGGGGACGTAATATAGAATAACTTGAAGGGTCGGGGACGTTAAGTGTAATTAACTTTTTTTATATTATATCGAAAATGCCCCTAACTTTAACGGACAAATTTGACGATTTCCGTCACCAAGGACTAAATTGGGGATTTCTGTAAAGGTTGAGGACTCACAGAAAGAAAATTAAAGGTTATGGACGTGATCTATATATACTTGAAAGGTTGCGGACGTTAAGTGTAAATTACCTTTTTATTTTTGAGTAATTTACAGCTAGCGTCCCCAACCTTTCAGGTTTGTGGAGATTACGTCTCCAACTTTTAATTTTCATTGTGGAGGCCCCTAACTTTTCAATAGTGTTACATCTAAGGTCCCTTTAACGTTTTCTATCCATTTCTACTGTTAAGGTCAGAGATATTATCGTAAAATAACTAAAAATTGAATATTTTAATGTTTTAAAATTTAAAAAGAAAAAAGAGAGGGAAGAGACCCCCTATGATGTCGAAAATGGCAGTAAAGTGCTGCTATTTCTAGCAGCACAGGGGGAGACCCCTTTTTTTGGCCGGAAATGGCGGCCCACACGGCTGCCATTTCGGACCAAAAGTGGAGGGAGTCTCCCCCTCTTTTGGAAGGAAATGGTAGCCATATGGGCAGCCATTTCCTGCCAAAAAAGGGGGGATAGTCCCCCCCTTTCTGGCAGCCGAAAACGGGGACTCTCTCTCCACCCCTCCATTTTGGTTGCCATTTTTGGCAGGAAATGGCAGCCATCTTGGCTGCCATTTCTGGCAAAAAAAGGGGGGTTGGCAGCCAAAAAGGGGGACTCCCCCCCCCATTTTGGCTGCCATTTCCGGCCAAATATGGCAGCCAAAATTGAGGGGAGAGTCCCCGTTTTTTGCTGCCAGAAAGGGGGGACTCTCCCCCCATTTTTTGGCCGGAAATGGCTGTCCAGACGGCTGCTACTTCCTTCTAAAAGGGGGGAGACTCCCCCCTGTGCTGCAGGAAATGGCGGCGCAGAGGGTCCCCTTTTTTTTAAAATTTTAAAATATTCAATTTTTAGTTATTTTACGATAATACCCATGACCTTAACGATGGAAATAGATGGAAAACGTTAGAGGGACCTTGCGTGTAACACTATTGTAAGGTTATGGGCCTTCACAACGAGAATTAAAGGTTGGTGACGTAATCTCAACAAGCCTGAAAGGCTGGGAATGCTAGCTGTAAATTACCCTTTAATTTTTCTTGTAATAATAACCATACATTAATTTTAATATATTACTTATTTTTCATTTATCCTATTTTTTTCGTACTATGTAACCACCCGCTAATTTAATATCCTTATTTATTGTTTTTTTTCCTATTACCACCATCTAATTTTATTACCATTTTTATTTATTATGATATTTTCTTTGATCATATTATGTAACTATAGACTCATTTTTCCCTACTATATAACCTCCCACTAATTTTTCCTTTCTTTATCATTTTTCTTTTTATTTATATTTTTCTTTTTTCCCAATAACCACATACTAATTTTATTTTCATTTTTCTTATTTACCCCCTTTTTTCCTAATGTAACTGGTTACCCATTTACAATTTTTTGTCAATTGCCATGCGTTGTTCTAAAATCCGAGTCGGAAACCTAGTAAAATGGATAATGGGTTGGGCGGGGTGACATGATTAGACCAAATTGTAATGGCCCTGTTGAAGACTCGAACAACCCATGTGTTTTGAGTAACCCGGTAGCTCGGCAAGCGTCTCAACCGACCAAGTTACAAATTTGATAAAATTGTTTTAGAAAGTTGAAGCCGCACAAATTTCAAGCATGTGACCTTTCGTTTAAGGCATGTTGTATAAGTTGCCAAACTATTTTATATTATATTTTAAAATTCATTACATAATATTTATAATATTTGTTTATTCTCCTACAAAGTTGTTTAGTTAAATTTATGAATTTACCGTAATTTATCGGTTAAATCGATGACACATACGGTTATACTAAGGACCCAGTAATCCTATAAATTTATAAATTTATATAAATTAATTAACAATAGCCGGCTGGTCAAACTAATAATTAAAGAATATTACATTATAATTTGCCTCTAAAATTTGATCGGGTGCTAAAAAACTAGTTTTTTTAAAGAAAAATTGAAGTTGCTAATACAAAATCAGAACTAATCTACCGTCATTTGGTGGGCCTTAGGATCCAGAGTTTCGAGAGCCAGAACAGATTTGAGAAATAAGTTAAAACTAAATTGATACGCTACTTGCACCAAACTTAGTGCGGTTTTGTTCGATTTCCATTTTTTAATGTAAAAATATATATAACTCTCTTTAAAATCCACTCATAGTCGGTTACCTAATCGTTGTCAATCATCAGATGAATATATTAACTAAGCTATGCATATTGAAGGAGTCCAAGGTTGTTTTTTTAAAGGGATATTTGATATTTCAGAAACGCATACAATAATTTCTTCATATTGTTTTACTACTGGGGCTTCATGTTTTTGTTCATTTTTAACATTTGACTTAATTTCTCAACAAACAAAATAAAGATCGAAATCACTAAAAGCATATTGAAAAATGATGAATTTAAAGTTCAAAATTAACAGAAACCAACAACGAAACAAACTTTTGAAATTGATATTGAAGATCGAAAGCAAGAACAAACAGCCCCTAAAAACCTACTTCAGCATCCCAAACAAAGAAGCCCAAAGGATGGTGTCAAACGTTCGAAGGCCAAAGCCTGTCCAAAAGGGTATTTGGGAATCCCACATCGGAATCAGAAGAAAGTACAGGAGTTGAGGAAGTATTACAAGAACACAAGATTAGATAAGTAAGATTAAATGACATACTTAATTGAACGGGATTAATGGGTGATCAAGAAGGCCACAGGTTGGTGACTTTCATTGCACTTTAAGAAGGGTGCCTATCTAAGGGCGGCCTAGGTGGTTGAGCTTATGTCATAATTTGTTATAATGGGGCTTGCGTTCACGAAGCCCTTACCCTATTCATAATTTTGAAATTTCCTTACCCTATTCATAAATTTGAAATTTTTTTAAATACTAGTTACATAAAAAAAATGTTCACTCACTAGTAAGTGAACGTAAACCATCCTCCCAATTACATGGGGGCGGTGATTGGTCTTTTTACATGTGAGTTGATCCATATGCGGGTCTGTTTACATATAGGAGGACCAATCATCGCCCCCATATAAGCGGAGACGGTGTAAGTTCACCTACCAGTAGATGGGTAAATGAGACTAAGTTACATAACATGTGCGTTGCACGGAATAGAATAATTAGTAAAAAAAATACTTAGTAATTTGAAAAATTAAATAATTATAATTTTATTCCATGTTACTTGTTCATATACATATGTTACTAATATATATATATATATAATAAAATTGAAACGAACAATATCTTTACTTAGTATAAAATTAATTAAATTGTCATTCTTAAAATAATACTGTTCAGTAATAAAAACAAGACTGAGGAATTTTTATAAAATTAATTTCATATTGAGTATGGAAATTAAGAAACCATGAAAAAGAGAGGATAAAAATTTTATACAACTCTAGAATTACCTTATACTCACATCCTTAGTCAATATGGTGTGAATGATATTAATTTATTAGAATAAATTATATTCGCATTTATTCTTTGTCATATTCTTGAAAAATTTATTTTCGCATTTTCTCAATACTATTCACTAAATCTACTCTAAAAAATCTAAAGTACACAGTTTTTTATTACAAAAGACCAAAGGAAGTAATATTACAATAAATGATAAATTCTATATTATTTACTATTTACCCATAAAATTAATTTTTAACCACTTTTCGTTCTAAAAGATATTAAATTTTTTTAATTTTTGTTCAAAATCATTATCATCAAATATTATTACTATTATATCCCCAAATTAAAATTTTAACAATATATTAGTTTTCAGAAAAAAATAATAAATTAATTAATATGCTAAACACATAGACCTAAGTTTTATGACGTGTGTTTTACCGTATTAAATTAAAGTAAAAATTTTGGAACTGATTTAATTTTACTTTATTATCATATCATCAATCTCACAAGTAAGCACTTAATCGAAATAAGAAGTCCCAATAACTCAATACTTGAAAGTTGTCTATTAACTATTAGAATTTTGAAGGAATACTAAATCTTTGAACATATCCTAAAAACTTACAGAATATGTGTGACAAATATTAATGGATAACAAAAACATATTATATATAGAATAAAAAATATATAAATTTTTATATATTATTATAAAATAAAATGATAGTTATTTGCAAAATATAAAATAAAATAATAGCAAGATGTAACAAATGGATAAGTATTATTTTTTTAAGCAGAATCAATAAGTATTATTATTATTATTATAAAATGTAAATATATATATATATATAAAAGTAGGATAGTAGTTTTGGTAGAAAAATTTGTATATGACTACTATCCTATTTTTATACAGATATAAGATAAGATATCGTGTTATTTTGTAAAGAAATTATGAATTCTAGCCCAAGAACTTGGTTAACTGACATTGTTGGAATTTATGGGCCACGTTCGTGGAACTGTGTAGTCTGCAATAATATGTAGCAGAATCAACAAAAATCTCGAAAGTATAATTTACCATATAAGAAATAAAAAATGGAGAAGAAATAAAATATCAAAAAAGAAGAAGTATACGATGATTTATATGTGAGAAAAAGACAAACATTGCATTATTATGAAATTAAAGTAGAAGTTATTTATTAAATAAAAATATTTACAATGTATGTCTTTATACATAATTGATATACATTAATTTCAATTAATTAAATAATAGTTTTATATTGATTCTAAAAATAAAAAATAAAAAAATTGAGAAACTCTTTTTAACGCTTAAGCGCGCCTTCACGTTTTTAGAACATTGGAAAAAAAACCTGGTCGTAGCATGCTTGAGGTTTTCATATCTCTCTGAGCTCTCGTTCCTCAGGAACGCTTTTGAAAACCAATGTTCCATTCGGTTTCAAGAACGTGTACTGCTCTTTCCTTAAATCAATTTTGAAAACCAATGTTCCACTCGGTTTCGAGAACGTGTACTGCTTCCATAAATCAAGAACCCGCACACACTACTTGACGAAAATACTGAGTTTCTTTATGATCAAACAGTCCAGAGTATATAATTTCAAATTATCTGAGTTTCTTTATGCTTTGAAACATGTATAGGCACCAGCACTAAAACCCTTTGAGGTTCAATTACCATGTAGCATGTGCTAATACTGTCGAATATTAGTATCGGCTTGGCAACCTGCTTATTTGTTGATATCTAGTTGGTTTTTTGTTTTGAATATCAGTTGTAGTGAACGGTACATAAGCCTTCAGTGTTACAGTTCTAGAATTGGCTTTCAACTCCTTCTACTGGCGGACGAGTGAAGCCCTTGTGGAGGAAGTGTGTGTTATCTATCAGTTGGAAAACCAGTGTTAGTCTATTATATCGCAATTTTGTAGTAGAATATTTTTCAGTCAGAACAAAGAAAGGACCAGACGCCTCAACTTCATCTGATATAAGTGGAATGTATATTAGAATCCCACATTGGAAGACAAAGAAAGAAGGGGGGAGAATCTAATAAAAAGAAGATCATGTAGTATGTATAATGTATTTACGTACTTACCTCGACGGGGTCAATTGATGATCAAGAAGCCCCAAGGCCTAGGTTGGTGACATCTATTGCATTTGGAAGGTGCCCATCTAAGGTTGGCTCGAGTGGTTGAGCCTACATCATACGTCATATAATTTGTGCTAGTGGGGGCTTGTGTTCGCTCAACCCATATCCATTCCTTTAGTTTAACTAAATCCTGGATTTTGTTTTTTATTAATCGATTTAAAATTAAAAAAATGCATCAGGCAATGCAATCTGTGATTGATATTACTTGCTGTGTTATTCTGTACTCCAAATTCATGTTGGATTTCGGCTTTTATTTACAAATTTATCATGTAATTTGTAGTTGATGTCAATTGTTTTTAATGTAATTTCAAAGTGAAAATGAGGCAAATAGGCAACTATTATTTGATAATGTGTCTCAAGTTGAAAAAGTGGTTGCTTGCTTCCTTTCAAAAGATAAAACTGAATTTAGCGAAGGATAGAAGTGATACACTGCAAATACAGTTTTGAATCCAAGGAATTCTAGGAACAGATCAGATGTGTACAAGTTTAACATAAAAAATTATCAACATTTTTGAGGTGGGCATTTGAACAATTCTGCCTTTTGGTATTGCTATCATTTGATGCTTGAGAGTATTTAGTATTATTCCTTGCAAAACCAGGGACAGAGCCAGAGATATGATCCAGCGGGTGCGGAGTTTTATAAGAATTTTTTTTTAACAAGTAACTCTATTATCACCATTTTTTATGAGTTTGTACTTGAGTAGTTTTACAATGGCCTTGAAAGAATTAGTCTATTGTATCGCAATTTACGGAACATAATTTTTAAACCATTACAATTTACATATTAAATAACCAAATTCAGTATTTTATTAATACTTTTATATATCGCAACAACAATGCAAAGTATCACCGTTCTTTCTAAACCTTAAATCGGTTTTTTCCTTTCTCAATTTTTCAAATACAGGTGATAAATTTTTGTTTATGAAAACAGCTAAATTTAATTTATTTATTGTGCGTTATATTCTACTTTTTAACAAATTAATTAAACTAATTAATTTAGATGTCACATTGTGTTTTATATATATACATATATATTTATGAAATTTCATTGTTATCCTTTTATCAAATTCCAACCCTCCAATGAAATTAAAGTTGTACAATCAACACATAGTAAATTGTACAAATTGAAAAGCATTTTTCAATAGCTTATTTAGTCTAAATCTAGACATTACCTTGCACAAATTTAAAAATATGTTATATATTATATGTATAACAAATGGAAAAAATTTTCCGGAACAGTAAAAAATTTGGCTTTTGAATCTTGAAATCATTTGGGCCGATTCTCAGCCTCCATTTCCGGCCCATGGAACCCACAAATTAATAAAGGAATGATAGAAAGGGTAGTAATGTAATTCCATTTGAAGACCCGTCATCGTCCTCCTCCCTTTTGCCATTTTTTGTCTTTTTGCAGTATGCAACTATGGTGTTCTATAGTGGCTAGGCTGAAACATTAAAAATTGAAAAACTTTCGTCTCAATCCAGTGCGGTCATGTCTCCACCCCTGCAGAAGCCCAATTCTTCTCCTTCTATATTAGAAAAATTTCAAAATCCAGTGGATGCAACCAGGGGCTGAGCCTTCCTTGGACGAGGACCGCACTGAACTTTTGTCGACCCACAGGTGAAGACTGTACAGGAATTAGGCTGAGAGGAGTGTCCACCATTGATGAGCTGGAGTTGCAGGTGAAGGAAGTTAAGTGAATGAAGAAGAAGTAGCTCAGATGACAAAAATGTGTGGGTTTTTGAGATCTAAAAGGGAAATTACATGCTTGCCCTTAAAAAAAAGAGTTTACTATGTTTTGTCTGACGGAACCTTCATCTTCCAAAAAAGTGACTGACACCCTTCATATTTTTTCAATGATATTACATACACACAATACTTTTACTACAATTCATTACCTAATTCTAATATTTTTACAATTTAATAAATCATTTAACTATAAGCTAATTATATCTGAATATTATTTCACATGGTAAGTCATTGAATTTTTTCTTAAAATAAAAAAGGGAATGAGTAAAGTTGAATGGTAAAAATTTATGTATTACGTTAAGTCCCGTAAAATATGTGAATGTAATACTTGTTTGATCAATTTCAAATTTGAAATAGAATAAGAAAAATAACATGGACATTAGTGCTCTGTAATTATGCAAATATTAGTTTAAACGTGTAGTTGCATCGGTTGGTGTGATATAAAAATTAAGTGAAAATATTCGGGGTTGAATAATTTTTGATATATATACATATTGTGTAGGAGTGGATGAGTCAAAATGATGTATAGGTATTTAAAAATGTGACTACACGAATCTTTATTTATAGAACTCGATATTAATTGATTTGGCAAATAATAGGAATGTAAATTAGGCCATTTGATATTTTGATTTAAAGTCAACAGAGTAAATTTTATTGCAACTCAAAGTCATGCATATTTAGTTGGAGAAGGTTTGATGAGGAGACACCAAAGTAGAGTTGATGAGAGGTCAAAAATTTCTGACCGCACTGAACGAAGTTCTTGGCTCCGCCCCTACCCCTAATGTAGCACGATTGAAGCGAGTAATATAACCATAGAGTGTTTCATCTATTTCTCGAATGATTTTCATCAATCATATAACTGTCTTCTTTTGTTAAGCACTACTTGCAAAAAAAAGGATGCAAATTTGGTAGCAAAGTCTGAAAATGAACTAATTCAAATTTTGTTCCTGAAAATTTTTTCCATGCAGCCGCATGGTGCCTTAAGCCATATGTCTTCTGAAAATTACACCAAGGTCCTCAAATTTCCTATTTTCCTCCAGATCAGTCCAAAAAATTTATTTTATGACTTTTAAGCCTCAAATTCCATTTCTTTTGCAAAATGGATCCCCATTTTAAATTAAAGAGATTGTCTTTGACTATTTTACTTCAACTCAAGCCTAGTCCTTAGTGTTCCTTTTATTTAGATTTGATCTATAAATTTTTATATCAATTTCATTACTAATTCTTGGAATTTTTGCCTTTGAGCATATATCGGGACCCACCAGTATGTCAAATATACTTTGATTTGTATTCTTCACTATTATGTGATTATCAAATTTTCCATTTCTTGAGGAATTCATTGAAGCAAAATTTTGGGAAAATTTGAGAAACACGTGGTGATTTCTTTATGAAAATTATAAGTATTTTTTATGGACGATTTTTATGAAAATTTCAGGCATTGTTTATGGCATTAAGGAAATTTGTTTGAGAAAGTTGAATAAGGATTGGATTATTAAACAAATCTACAGTGCCAGATTTTTAAACTACATTTTAAATTCGTGAACAGGTATAGAAACATGTCTCAGGACGAAAGTACCAACAATACTATAGAACAATTGACTTAACTTGTGTATCAACAAGCCCATCAAATCGATCAATTATTCTAACAGAACTCAAATGGGGAATCGTCTCAAAGCAAGGATGATGAAAATGACGAAACAAAACAATCCCGTCGCCTCAAACCCTCTATTTTCAAAGAAGCTAAGGATCCAATTGGAGTAGAGAATTAGGTCAGAAAAATTGAAAGAATGTTCATTTATACGCATGTCCCTGACCGAGAAAAAGTAATTTGCGCTACTTTTATGTTAAGAGGAAGCACGGGTTATTAGTGGGACACTTTGATAAGTATCGGTGAAACTGAAGAAATGACTTGGGAAGAGTTTCGCGAGAAATTCTGTACCAAGTATTTTTCTACTACTACTAGGAATCAGAAGTTGAATGAATTCATTCATCTTAAGTAGAATCAAATGACGCTGGTGGAGTATACTAAAAAATTTGAGGAATTATCTCAATTTACTACTCATTTGTTGGGTACAACAAAATTAAAATTAAATCGGTTAATCGAAGGTTTGAAGCCCGAATTGGCTAGAGATGTATTGATGTTGGGAATTCAAAGATTAAACTTTACTGCTATTATGGATCGGGCACTGCTCACAGAGCAAGCTGAATCAAAAATTCTTTGGGCCAGAGAGAGTCGAGCTCGCTATTCCCAAGGTTCAAATAGCAATAAAAAATAGAGCTCTTCAGGAAGAAATGAGAATAAAGGAAATAAAAGGCCCTATAGGAATACAAAGGGCCAAGCCAATGCTAAGAAGTCAAAGACTTAAGGAGAGCCTTTAAGAACCAATCCACCACGATGACCGACTTACAACAAGATACATTCCAGCCTGTGCCGAAAAGAATTGGGGCTATGATATGGTGTGGCAAGGAAGGGCATATGGTTAAAAATTGCCTAACTAATCTGAAACCCAACAATCCCACAAGGAGAGTTTTTGCCATGGTCCAGCCGGATGCCACTACTAGCAGTGATATTATTATAGGTACGACCAACATTTATGGTAGACCTGTATACACCTTATTTGACTCCAATGCGACACATTCATTCATTTTTATAACGTTGCTCGAGATACAAATTTTGCAATACTTCCAATGTCATTAGAAATGAATGTTAAATTACCTTCCGGAGTAACTTATGTGGTAAAGGATTTTATGTCCAACGCTAGGATCGAAATAGGAGATGACATATATCTGGCCAATTTAATCCTCTTTGATCTCATAGATTTTGATGTAATCTTGGGAATATATTGAGTATCTAAGCATAGGGTGATCTTTGATTGTCGAGCACAAACTTTGAAATTCCCAAAAAAGAATACCGTATTGTTTTCTAAGCCCATAGAAAGTATCCGAACAATAATCTCAAGCCTTCCAAGCCCATAAACTCCTAAAACAAGGTCATTTGGGTTTTTGGGGTAGTTTACATCAAATTAAGGCTGAAAATCATATTTCAATTTCATCATTCCCTGTAGTTTAAGAATATCCAGACATATTTCCAGATGACTTGCCCAGATTACACCCAGACCATAAGGTCAAATTCAGTAGCGAGGTATATCCTAGTACTGAACTAATCTGTAAAGCCCTTTATCGTATGTCACCAACTGAGTTAAAGGAGCTTTGAACTCAATTAGATGAACTACTCAATAATGGCTTTATTAGATCTAGCACATCCTTCTGGGGTACACCGGTTCTATTTGTAAAGAAGGAAGATGGAGTTATATGGATATGTATCGACTACCGGGGATTGAATAAGGTTACCATAAAGAACAAATACCCTCTTCCTTGCATTGATGATCTATTAGATCAACTTAGAGGGTCAGCAATATTTTCCAAAATTGACTTGCGATCCGGATATTACCAATTAAAAATAAAGGAGGAGGATATTCCCAAGTCAGCCTTTAGCACAAGATATGAGCATTTTGAATTCTTGGTCATACCATTTGGCTTTGCTAATGCTCCTACAGCTTTTATAGATCTCATGAATTGAGTATTCAAGGATAATTTGGATAAATTTGTGATTGTGTTTGTTAATGATCTATTGATTTATTCAAGGTCTCAGGAGGAGCATACTAAACATTTGCATTTGGTTTTTCAAACTCTAAGAGAAAAACAATTATACGCCAAATTCTCAAAATATCAATTTTGGACGGAGAAAGTAATTTTTCTTGGTCATGTGGTGTATCAAAGGGGGATCTCAGTTGACCCAAGTAAGGTAGAAGCTGTAATAAATTGGCCTTAATGTACGACTCCTACAGAAGTATGGAATTTCTTGGGATTGACTGGATATTATCGGAGATTTGTTAAAAACTTTTCAAAACTTGCAGTTTCTTTTACACAGTTAACCAAGAAAAATGTCCAATTTAAATGGACTAATGATTGTGAAAGAAATTTCAAAGAGTTAAAGAAACAGCTGACCACAGTCCCTATCCTCACCATCCCAAAAGAAAGTGGTAAATTTATTATTTATAGTGATGCATCCAAGTATGGACTTGGATGCTTGCAAATGCAAAATGACAAAGTCGTGGTATATGCGTCTAGACAATTGAAGCTTTATGAAAAGAATTACCCCATCCACAGCTTAGAGTCTGCCGCTATAATGTTTACCTTGAAAGTTTGGCGACACTCTCTCTATGGAGCGAGTGTGAAATTCATACTGATCATAAAAGTCTGAAATACTGCTTTACTTAGAAAGAACTAAACATGCGGCAACGAAGGTGGCTCGAATTGGTAAAAGACTATGATTGCACAATTAATTACCACCCAGGGAAATCGAATGTGGCAACCGATGCTTTAAGCCAAAAAGCCATCACAAATGAAAGGAGGCCTAAAGAGTTATAGCAGGAGATTGAAAAACTTGAGTTGGAATTTTTTCCAAATGGGGACCCAAAATTAAGGGCCATGACTATAGAACCAACACTAATGGAGAAAATAAAAGGACAAAAGACAGGTGGATTTGCTAAAAAGATGCGAGACAACTTGGAAAATGGAAAAGAATCTGCTTATAATGTGTCAGGCTAAGGACTACTAAAGTAGAAGAATACAGTATATATACCAGAAACAGGGAAACCTACCTAGTTATGTTTTGGACAAAGCACATAGTGATATACTCTACATTCTGGTTCAACAAAAGTATATCGTGACATAAAGAAGTTATATTGGTGGCCCGATATGAAGCGGCATGTTGTGGAATTTGTAGCTTAATGCCTCACTTGTCAACAAATAAAAACAGAACACCAACAACCCGCTGGAATATTATAACCGTTGGAGATTCCTGAGTGGAAATGGGAGAAAATCACAATGGACTTTGTTAGTAGACTACCAATTGTCCTCAAAGGATACGATGCTATATGGGTAATCGTAGATTGCCTAACAAAGTCAGCACACTTCGTTCCAATTAAGATGACATTTAAAATAGAACAACTTGTCGAGTTATACATTCGGAAAATCATTAGATTACATGATGTTTCATTTTCTATCATCTTTGATCGAGACCTGCGATTCTTATCATGATTTTGGACAAAAAGTTCACCAAACTTTGGGGACACGATTAAATTTTAGTATTGCCTTTCATTCCCAAATTGATGGGTAGTTCGAACATACCATCCAAATCCTTGAAGATATGCTTCGAGTATGTGCCCTAGAGTTCCCAAAAAAATGGGATCATTATTTACCTTTGGCTGAATTTTCATACAATAATAGTTATCATTCCTCAATCTGGATGGCATTGTACGAGGCATTATATGGAAAGAAGTATAGATCACCCTTGTATTGGAACGAAGTGGGAGAAAGAAAAATAATCAATTCAAAGATGATGGAAGAAATGATGAAAGTAGTGGAGAAAATCAAGGAAATATTAAAGGCCGCACAAGATCGTCAGAAAAGTTACACTAATCAAATACAACGACCATTAGAATTCGGGGTTGCGCATAGAGTGTTTGTCAAAATATTCCCAATAAAGTAACTCAAACGCTTTGGGAAAGGAGGCAAATTGACTTCTCGTTATATTGGGCCGTTTGGTATATGAATTGAAGTCAACAGAAAGGAAGAGTCGAATCCATCCTGTATTCCATATCTCGACCGTAAGAAAGTATGTACTGGATCTTTCTAATGCACTCCTAAAGACTCTTTCTGATATACAACCTGACTTGACTTTGGAAGAGCAGCCTGTGAAGATCTTAATGTAAGAAACAAAAAGGTTACGCAACAAAGAAATACCTCTCGTTCGCGTACTATGAAAGAATGAAGTCTTGGAAGAAGAAACATGGAAAGGAAGGATGAAATGAAGAAACAATAACCTGAACTATTTATAGGTAATTTTGAATTTCGAGGATGAAATTCTTTTAAAGGGGGTAGATTGTCACACTCTATGAAATTTCAAGAATTCCGTAATGGCATTTTGGGATAATAATTGACTCACATCTCGAATAATGCTTAACTATAAGCAATCGAGGAGTAAATTTTGTACTTGGATAGTTCGTAGTGACATTCTATAAGAATTTGAAGATATTTTAATTCGCTTTGACAAGAATAAAATGATTGCTTGAATTTATATTGACTACCTCTATCGGTTAGAAGTAATAGCCAAAAGAATGACTAAATCCAATTGGGTAGCAAATTTGGAGCAAAAGAATGCTTAAAAGCAACAATATGGTACTTAGGTAGTATAGTCGAAAATATAAGGACCTAATTATAGAGTATGTTAAGTAAAGGGATTTATTAAGCAATACGTTAAAAAAAATCTAATGACACTTGGACACAGAGAATTTCTCACATGAATCAAATTCAAGACCACTTGGCACTTTGATTGGTGAGAAGAATTGGCAAGCTTCGAATTGGACTTATTTTCATTGGTTATTTGTAAATTATCTAGGGAAAATTGAAGCCTTTTTCATAAGGAGAATTGGGGACGTGACAGGAATCCCTCCTTTTTTTTCTTTTTTTTTTTTAATTTTTTAAATTAAGATATTAATTTTTTGTATGTTACCAAAAATGGTGAGAAGAAGTGCCAAGCTTCTAATTGGACTTATTTTTATAGGTTATTTGTAAATTATCTAAGGACAATTGAAGCCTTTTTCATAAGAAGAATCGGGGACGTGACAGGAATCCCCCCTTTTTTTCCTTTTTTTAAATTTTTTACATCAAGATATTAATTTTTTGTTTGTTACCAAAAATGCCCCTGACTTTAACGTGTGAATTTGACGGTTTCCATCACCAAGGATGAAATTAGAGATTTCTTTAAAGTTTAGGGACGTACAGAAGGAAAAATAAAAGTTGGAGACATAATCTGTAAAAATGTGAAAGATTGAGGACACTAGGTGTAAAAAACCCTATATATAAAGTCTAAGCGTGCACATGCATACCTGATCCCCGTAATGCCGTGTCCCTC
The DNA here is from genome assembly GCA_963692815.1 of Nyctanthes arbor-tristis. Classification (NCBI taxonomy): domain Eukaryota; kingdom Viridiplantae; phylum Streptophyta; class Magnoliopsida; order Lamiales; family Oleaceae; genus Nyctanthes; species Nyctanthes arbor-tristis. The sequence continues at coordinate 31,654 of CAVNYN010287692.1, read as the reverse complement.
CGCAATTGTGTGGTGTTCTATGTGGCTCTTGTTCCTTCATTTTCCATGATGAAGGGAACAAGACAAACCATTGTATTGCATCATGTTCTAGCTTAGATTTCGATATGCTAGATGGCGCAATAGGCCTCTTTTCTTTCAAATGTAATTTTGAGGACGATAGTTTCATTAAATTTGATCTAGCAAAATCTGTCTGACACCAGATGTTAAAGAATCATGTGGTGTAATTGTCTGACACCATACGTATAACACTTGCTGTTTCATACGATAAAGTAAAATCTACTTGAGGTTTTTAAATTAATAAAAAAATCTAATAATTAAATATTTATTATTCCTTATTATTCTTGCCAACTAAAGTGGGACTACGACCGTCCCACAGAAGTGTTTAAAGACAAGATTTTCATAAATAGAGGGGATGTAGAGGTTCTGGCATTTAACAAAAGTTATAAATACCACGCGACATTGTTTGTGCACCTATTGTGTTTGGTGCATCCGTGCAATTGCCCCGGATCATTCCTTTCAATTCTTCTCACCGACGTTCGATCTTTCTTTGCAAATAATTTTGAATAAATATATATTAAGATAAATTTACGAATGAGTTTACAAAAATAGTGTGAAATTATCAAAGACATATATATGTGGTCTGATCTGATGACATTTAAGTGGACTTTCCACACTGTAAGTTTAGGGTTTGACCCCCCCTCCCCACAAAACAACCCTTTTATAATGTTGAGAAAAATGTCACTTACGCGATTAACATGGTTCAAAAGATTTTGCCCAAAATACAAGCATGAATATCCTACGGGTCAAACATGAACACCTCCCTACATAGGTGACAGGGCAAATTCTATGTTAATACTGACAAATGCTAATGTGCCTAATGTGCCTATTATAATGTCACTATACCAACAAATGCTTATATGATTTTGATCTCCCGCACTGATGGGTTCTTACACGTGATATGCGTCTATTGCGCTACATGTGAGTCTAGCAACATAACGCTGCCAGACTTTGGTGGAAAAACTAGACTACAATGTTATATATACACGAAAAACTCACATTATATTTACACACAACACACTTGATAGAATCCTATTTTCTTATATATCATAATACATTTAAATCAATATCAATCACAATGCCAATCACGTGAGACCACCATTGTGCAAACTTTTTCATTGAAAACACATTTCAAATGCTCCAACATTCAATTCAATTGAAATTTAACAGGAAAACGAAGAAAAAGCAGCGTCAATTTCGCATTTCTTTTCAGCCCATCACCGACAGTCTATTGGAAAGTTTTTAATATCCATTTTTTCCTTTGCACCCCTTGTTGTGACATTTGTGTGGTTTATTTCTTGAATATTGGATGCACATTGCAAATTCCACCACTTTCCCACAAGCAACAAAAACCGACACGATTTCTTCACAAATTAAAAGCAAAACACCAAAATTCGATTGCATAATAATGCTCGTCGATTAGACGTATTAAAATTACATCTGACACTGTAGTACTATGATACGTAGTACTACCAAACATGTTTAAATGGAATAGTAACAAACTTACCATCCGATACTACTGCGTCCCTTCGAACGAATATTCATAGCAATTCCGAACCGGGAAAGATCATTTTTAGTACTATTTTTCTTCAATTATATTCAGATTCATTGAGGAGATGAAGAAGAAGCAGAATTTGGGCATAATTGAAGCTCAGTAGCCTCCGTTTTGCCCACCACAAAGTGGCCCAATGAGTCTATGGAGTCCACCAAATTTTCTTTGCACAGAAATTCGAAACTGCAAACTCTCTCCAATTCCCTTCCAAATTCATGAACAAAAACATGGGTTTTGTCTCCGCCAGCCCTTTTGCTTCTAGCCAAAACTCCGGCGGTGAATATCGCCGCTGTCCTCCCTGGCGCCGACGGGCAGTAACCTCGTGGCCCGTCGATCAATATCACGTCCCAGGCCACGTCGTATACGTAGTTGGGCAAGTCGTTTAATGCCAATTTGCAGTCGGAGAACAGAAGATTCTGGACAGGCCGGCATTCATTTTTCTCCTGGGATTTATAATGTTCTATCAAATCGTATAATTCACTGACTTTTGTGGTGAACTGTACGTCGTAAGCTTCGATTCCGGGGTGTTTCTCTTCGAGAACGGTGACTAAATACGTGCTTTCATCGATGAAAACTGTCCGCCCATTATAGTTGAGGGAGTTCCAGAGAAGGGTCTCATGGGATAAACCGAAAACGAGTAGATTACACGGGGCGGCGCAGCGGCGGAGGACGGCGGCGATCGATTTTAGCTCGGCGGCAGACATGCTACCGGAGGCGGTGGTTGAGTTGGTAGAAGCATAGTGTAGCAGCGCATCAAAGACAGGTTGGGGTAGACCAATCTTACCGGCGGCAGAAGAGGTTCTTCTGGCGGCAGCGGCGGCGGCAGCCTCCCTGGTGGAGAAGAAGGTGAAAACAAAAGCAAATGTGAAAACAAGCAGGAAAAATAGGAACCAATTCCGATGAGAAGAAGCCATTATGGATCCACCATTGCTTTGTTTATGAAGTGAAGGATGCAAAACTATGAATTTTGCACTGGTTTTCATCTTCATCAAATTCAGAAATTGGAATTTCTGTTTCAGAAGAGGCAGAGGAAAGTGTACTCTGTAAGATGACTGGTCTTTTTCCTTTTTATCAGGAAATAATGGGTGAATGATTTGATACCGATGGAGGACGTGGGAGTCAATTTAAGAAGATAGAAGGGTATGGAGGGAAATGAATTTCAGTTTACCTTTAATCGGTTTTTAAATTCATTTTGACTGGTTTAACTTTTGAAGTAGCCATGACTAACAATTGATGGAATTTTAATCAATATGTGAATTGAGTGTGGGACTTTGTGTTTGGGCATTATTTATATGCACTTGATGCAATGCATTAAATGTGGAATACTGATTTTTTAAGTGGGGTAGTGACATCTTTTATTTCTATAATAACTTTAAATGTTTAAAACTTAAAAGAGTATCACATAATATATGGTATGTTTAGATATGTATTAATCATCTTGACACAATTGGTAAGATTATACTAATTTCTTTTTTCTATTTCAATACTGATCAGTTTCATCTGATATGGTATTGTCATACCACATTGCATAGTTCGACCACTTGATATTATGAGACAAAGAATGTGTTTATATGAGCGCCAGTAAATAGAGATGTTGTCAATAATTGGCGCTTATATACGGATATATCAAAAAAAAAAAATAATAATAATAATGCAAAAATGGGATGAAATATCGATTTCTATTAATAGTTGATCCATTATGGTAATGGCTAAAAATTAAAATTTTCTGATTATAAAGTAGAGCAAGAAATTGATATTAAATTCGTTTGGATGTGAGTTTGTTTTGGATAATTGCTTGTAGCTGAGGCACTTGATGAAATGCAATTAATGAGGGAAATGCGAATCCCCATTTCGTAGGCTGGATATTTGTGGCATCTCAATTTCTTTGAAGTTTCTCGTCAAATGATCTCGCCAATACCGAATAAATTTTCAGTTTAAAAAAGAAAAAAAAAATAGTCGCACCCTATTACCAACACAATTAAAGATTTTCTTTGGCTGGACATTGTGCTAGTCGACAAGTTACAAATTTGTAGCACTCATCTGAGTGCCGTTATTGCACCTAATATGGGTAATGTGGCTGCATCTATATAAGTCACCTTATGAATGCTGTGAGAAGACCATGGCTACCCCTCTGCCCTTGGGAAAAAGATGTGTGGCAACATAAATAGGAAGTGAGTTTTTTTTTTATTTTTTATTTTTTTTATTTTTTTGGGTCTATGCTAAGTTGAGGGCCCTAGATCACACAATTAATAAATGAATTCCGTCCCACAAAGAAAGAGCGGCTGGTAATTTTATATAAATTAAAAAACTGTAGATAAATTTGTTAGAACACTAATTTTATATAGGTCAACTTTCAATTTTAACTTTCATGCCTAATTAATGATATATATATATAAGTGTCCATTAAAATTTTTTTTAAATCAATAAAAAAATTTCAATATAAATTTGTTTAGAAAGAATTTGGATGGTTGTTTGCACCTTGAATGCCTTAAATTATAAGAATTGATATTTACAGAATGCTTTTCCCTATAATTTGTATGTACCAAGGTAGTATTTAAATAGAGGCAAATATGAAATCAAAAATTAAATACAGGCTTGATATAACAACTGAACTATCTTTTTAGAAATGGCTAAAATGAAATACTGAACTATCTTTATAGGACGGAGGTAGCACTATTTATCTAGACCGGGGAAGGATAAGGAATGTGTAAATGGTTCTATATATTTATGCCACCCATTATCAAATGTCAAAATGTCAACTAAGTTAAAAACCAGTCTCCAACATAGATAAATAACATTACTCTTATAAATACAACATCCTATTCAAATAGTAGGAAATTTATTTTGCTAGTTGATTACATGCAGTTTACAGAATGACATGTTTATTTGACAGCATATCAAGATATGTAAATTATGATTTATATATATGTGGTTATAAATTAAAATTCGTCGGTCAAAAGATAAAAAAAATAACATAAAATTCATCATTATGTTGCAAATTTTGGCGTATGCAACCTCGAACCTAAATAATCAATCACCTAACCAATTGACCCAAAAATATTAAACAGCCTTTTCTTGAATTTAATATAGCAGATTCCTTATGTTTATCAAATTTGTTATCTCTTTCCTGTGGTTGCAATATTGACTTTTTTTTTTGGGTACCAGATATATCACGTGCGCAGAGTTTTATAGAAGATAAGAACACCGTATCAATTCTGAAAAAAGATAAGTATTTTTAAAAATAGTAGATTTGAGATAATTAACAGCTATATCCCTCCTTTATTAGCATCATAAAATCGATATCGTTGCTAGTAGGATCAATTATGATATGCTAAAGCGGAAACGAAAGTTTTTATGCACTTATTATACAATGTGGACACCGTATTGATTTCGGAAGAGGAAACTTGTGTCGGCTAAATTTAACAAATTTAGTCCTTTAGTATGGTCATAGTTAATATATCACATCATGTCAATGTCGTGTGATCAAGCGAAAATTCTTTTCTTGATCCATCAATGTTAAAATATACAAGAAAGGTATACGGAATAAGGCATAAAATGACACGCTTTAAAGTTAAAATTTTCGCTTATTGTTGAAGGAATCAATACCTGAGGTTACATCTTTAATGGGAAAATGCAAAAAATTCATGAACGACGTATTGACATTGTTTACATCATTTGAAAATAATTCACATTTAGTTCTCCACTCATGTCATCATATCCCATATGATTATTGTGAAGCTTGCTGCAATTAGTAATATTAAAATATAATGTAGATGTGTATAAGACGTTCACTTTGTTATACTTCACGTGTTATAAAAATTGACTTATTTCAAATTTCACAAGAAGTAAGAGTAGGTCAATTCAATTAATATTGTTGGGAAAGAGAAGCCCGGTTAGTATGTAATAACTTTTCTGATATAGTTTAACGTTTCATTTTTTAATTGTAGGACAAGTGGCTGATCTCAATTTGGAATCATATGGATTTCTAATGATTTATGAATTATCATCGATTTTTTGAATTTTAATAGAATTCTACATAATCCTACATATTCTAAACGAACTCTATGCCATTTATTTTAGTGGATTTAAATAGACATTTTTGTGTAATTTGTTTGTTGAATTAAAAGGTGTGTCCCCAACATATTTCAAAAAAAAAAAAAAAAAGTATGTCTCCAACATGAAATTTATTAATAGTTTTTAAAAATTTCTTATCCTTTCAGGTATGAGTGTTCACAGTCGGTTTGGACGGTGATGCGTGTGAATTTGGTCCTACGCATGTAAAGCTGGGTCTATACGCATGGAATTGTGGTATGCATGTAGAATAAGGTTCGTGATGCGAGCCCCGTCGGGATATAAATGCCGGTTCCCATAACTAAAGAAGTCACCCAAGAAAGTTAAAAACAGTTAAAATAGATAGGGTTATCTTAAACTCAAGAACTCCAACTCAAGCAAACTAAAATAAAAATCCTAACACTTAAGAATAATGAAATCAAGCTTCTAAGATATCGGATAAACACTCCAAGAGAATTCACCCTTGAATTTAATTGTGTGTTCTATCTAAAACTATTAGTACAAAGGAGAAATATTTCCCCAAAATTGAAATTTTCATTCAAGAGATTACATGATCAAAGTAATGCATACGACATGGATATATAAGATGCTATTATAACCATGTCGCGTGTATCAGAACATATCACATGAGAAATAACCATCAAGACTATATAGTATCATATGGGGCTATATATATAGTTTTATATCGTTTTTACTATTTGTAGTTCAAAGGGGTTATGGTGTCATACAATTGAAAAAAAAAAAGGAAAAGAAAACTAAAAATTTCAAATTTTGAAACAAGGATAAAACGCGCCAAGTAGCTGGAATAAATTGTTCGGCCTCAAGGTCTAATCATTGCCGCCACAATGTTAATTCTGCAGCCTTGTTAGTTGGTCTGAGCATTCGGCTTTCAATTTCGGTTAATAAAAAAGACCGAAAACGAATTGAAAAATTCAGTTTCGGTTCGGTCTTGTTAGTTTCAAAACCGAACAGTTTCAGTTTTGTTCGATTTTCCTATTTAATAAATTTACACTTTGCTAAATAAAAATTAAATTGAAACATATTTTAATAGAAAAAAAATTTTGAAACTAAATATGACAATAAAATTACAAAAACAACACTAAAAAAAATAGTAACCAAATTATTAAAAGTTGTACTAGTTTTCGAAAAAATAGGCTCAAAACTAAATTCCAATATAAGTCAATGGTTTTCTATTTGGTTTTCGGTTTTTAGTTTTGGTTTCCATTTCAATTTTTTCAGGAAAATCCAAATAGTTTTGGTTTTTTTGCCCACTCCTACCTGTTATCCATCTTCTATAAAATTACACTCCTCGTCCCTAAATTCACCGCTGCTATCCATTTCGGCCCAAAAGCTTTTCTTTTGGATAGTTTGACCCTCTGAAATCAAATTTCTTGTTCCATTGGTCTTTGGCCTCTATGGACTTAATTGTTCTTGTTTTTTCGAATTCGTACAATCCAAGATCGGAAGCCCACTAATTTCAACTTTTGGTCAAGCTCCATTAGCATCTTAGTCTCAAACTTTTGGTCAAGCTCCAATTTCTTCACTATTTAACTTACAAATGCTTTTGGACCTCCAGACAAAATTCTCCAAGATTGTTTTTTTCATTTCACTTCAATTCAAAATGGGATGGATATAGATCACATCAGTTCGTATGACTCCACATTACCATATTGATGTGTGTGTTTTTAATATTAGGATTTTGAGACCCCCTAAGGATTGCTCGTTCATGAGTTGTTTATAGACCGGTAATGGGCCCAAGGAGAGGGTGAAAGGCCGATAGGCCATGGTCTAACAAGCTCTTAGGTTACTAACGAGGCGAACGCTCCCGGTTCTATATATTAGTATTAGGTAGTTTACAATAAATTTTCAATCCAATCCATTTAAATTTTCCATTCAATATAGTCTAATGCATTTTTCCAGTTTGGATATGTTTAAAACTACTTTTTAACAAATAAAAAATCGAAAAAGTTAAAACAAAAATATTTGTTTTAATATTTGATAAACACTAGCATCATCATGAGTAAAAAATGTATTAATATCATTGGCTAATAAACCAATCAAAGAAAATTTAATCACTACAGTGTAAGGATTAATAATAAAAATAGCTTTAACTTAAATCTCCTAGTAAATATTTAAATCCACCATTATTATTGCAACTAGAATTATCACCCGTGCATTGCACTGGAATAACAATAGCAATATCAAATATTCAATCGTATTAAAATTTGATATGATATGATTTTAAAAAGAATAAAAGATGTAATAAAGATATATTAGACACCTAATGTGATTAAAATTCAAAGAAAAGATAGAACTGATTCTGTATCATTTAAACACCTAATGTAATGATGATTTAGAACTATCTTGTTAAACTTAACAATACATATGGCATGTAAAAGAAAAGATATTAAAAATAGGCATAATTAAAGGCCTACAAAGAATACATTTAAAATAAATTTGGTCTGACATTGTACAATACAAAAATTAGAAATAATAAATAAAAAATAAAAGGGATTAACATAAACATTTTTTAAAATATTAACAGAAACAATTTAGTAACATTTCTTATATGTAATTGACCTTACTTATTAAGCATATATGAGAAATTAGAAATTTAGAAATACAAAAAATCTCCCTCAAATCTCTAAATGGAATTAGAGAAGACAAATAAGTAACTCATTCACGCAAATTAAAAAAAAATAGTAAGCCACTCATTATCTACAAAAATCGGTGATTTCCATGAACATTACAAAACTTGTGGTGATTACACAAATGAAGTATGAATATTTAAATTGGGTAGTTAAAAATAATGAAAATCAATTCTGAAAGATTATTTATATTCAAAACTAAGATTTTAGATGGTGATTTAATATTGACAAAGATAGTAACAATAACATTGTCATAAAAGAATACATACATATATATATATATAGACAAATTTGAAGGGAAACTGAAAATAATAAAAATTTGGAATCAGTTGTTTAGTTGCTCAAATATCGAAAAATAAATAGTCCATGATTTCACCTTCTATGGATAAGTTAAGAAAGAATTGTTCATCCATAAGGAAAGTTCCCAATTTTTGAAAACATAGTGGATGGGAGATTAAATAGAGTAAGTAAATTATCGAGAGAGAGAGAGAGAGAGAGAGAGAGAGAGAGAGTAAAAGGTACCACGAGAGTCACCAATTGCATTTCAGCAGGAAAACCCAACAACACGACCTTATTCTTATTATATAGTAAAAATAACACTGTTATAAAGGAATACATATATATAGACAAATTTGAAGGGGAAATGAAAATAATTAAAATTTTGAGTCATTTGTTTAGTTGCTCAAATATCGAAAAAATAGTCCATCATTTCATCTTCTATGGATAAGTTAAGGAAGAGTTGTTGATCCAAATGGAAAGTTCTCAATTTTTGAAAACAGAATGAATGGAGATTGAATAGAATAAGTAAATTTTTGAGAGAGAGAGAGAGAGAGAGAGAGTAAAAGGTATCGCGAGAATCACCAATTGCATTTTGGTGGGAAAACCCAACAAAACAACCTTCAAAATATACAACGCGCCATAGTAACAAAAATCTGATAGTAATTTAAATTATTCTACATATTGAAAAATATTTATTATATTGTCAAATGAAAACCGTACTCATAAAATAAAATATTTAAATGCACATAAAAATCATCATGAATGGATTAAATCATAGATAACAAAGGGTATAACTATTTGACTATAACTTCCTCAAATAAGCATAACATAATACACCGAGATTTGCACAAAGAATGACCTCATCAAGTATCTATTTTTATTTTAAACAACGCATACAACCCCAAATATAGACAAATATATCGTTCAAAAATTGCAAGACGATATAAAATGAGGGAGGAGGAAAGGACAAACATAAATTGCTAAAATGTATTTTTTCGAGGCTCTGTCACAAGAAAATTAAGCCAAAGGATGATTATAAGATATAATATGTCCATCCCCTTTAAACTTAACTTTTATCAACAATGAAATTCTAGAAAAACCTGCTACTTAATCGCTATAGACTCATAGAGACTTCAAAAGATACTAAAAAAGTCACAAATTGGTAAACAACCAAATGATAGAAATAATGCCTAAAAAACAAGCCAAAAAAAATTTCCAAAGGATTCCACTAATGCATAAGATCTAAAACAATCAAAATATTATCCAAGACCATAAATCCAAGCAAAGGATTACACAAAGAAAAATGAATAATTTAAATCAAAAAAAAGGAAAGAGAATTGTGTAAACATGATTTTTCGTATTAAGAATTCAAAAATGTATAATTAATAAGATAAGACAAAAAGAAGATGGAAATATAGAAGACAGAGAAAATAACGGAGAAAATTACGGTTGAAATAATAAGGAAATGACATAATACTTAAAAAGGTGATAATCTTAGAGCATCTCCAATGCAAACGTCCAGTCTCGGCGTGACCTGGAGTAGAGATATAGATACATAAAATTTAAAAATTTCAATTTTCTCTTTCTTCTTTTCTTCTTTCTTACATTTTTCTCTCTTTATTTTCTATATTTTCTTCACAATGTCCTTTACAATTTCTACAGCTAGATGTTCTCAAAGATATTGTGAAGAAAAAATGGAAAATAAAGAGATGAAAAGGTAAGAAAGAAGTAAAAGAAGAGAGAGAAAATTAAAATTTGTAAATTTATGTGTCTATATCTCTCCTCCACGTCACCTTAAGACTAGAGGTTTGCATTGGAGATGCTCTTAATACACAAAAGTTAATATGAAAAGCCAATGAGACAAAATTACTAAAAAGGTCAAAAAATAGGCGGGAAAAAAAGCAAAGGGACCTTACTCTTATAATATATATATATATATATAGATTATCATATGGGATTTAGGAGGAAAAAATTTGGTGTAATTAATGGGCTAATAATTGGATACTTTAAATGGTTCATTTAACTTTAATAAGTTACCATTTATGTGTTTAATTAATTATATGAATTATTAGCGGTTCGGATCGGTGTAAATGGTTTTTGAAGTGTTGAAATATAATCCAACCCATTCTCAAATGATTTGGTTTGTTTTTAGGGGAAAAAAGCTAATTCATTTGAATTCAATCCAACAGTTTTAAATCCACAGTTTGGTTTCGGTTTATAGTTTCATGGTCTTCTGCCTCAAACCTACTTTCAGGTATCCTCAATGGTGGTGGTGGTGTTGTTGTTGTTGTTGTTGTCGTTGTTATTATTATTAGATGGAATTTGTTGTTATGGTCATACAATCTATCAATAAATTTTGATACAATATATATTGTGTTGGAAATAAGAATAAAGAATAGCAATAATTTCAAAAATTATTTTCTTTAAAGCAGAACCGATCCGAATGTTTAATTCAATATATGATTTTACACAAATAATTGCCTAAAGAAAGAGCAATGGAATAATACCTTTTGTACGTAATTATTCCTACGATCGATGATCACGAACTCCTAACTCCGAACCCTTGAATCTTCTCCAGAATACTCCTGAGTCTTAGATTGCAAGTGGGTGTTGTTAGGAATTATCCAAAACCCTACGCAAGAGCCAAACCGTAGAGAATTAGAATTCTCTATAAGAGTATTGGGGTGCGGTTCTTCCCAGGAATGGAGAATAAGGTTGCTCCCTCTCCTATTCATAGGAAAAAACCCTGGCTCTTTCTTATGTCTTGTAAGAGAAGAAAGTCTATTCCTAGTAGGTCTGTGCAAACCCTAGAATTCTTTTTCAAGTAATTTAACGACTTCCAAAAGCTTCAGGGGCGACCCAATAGGATTTATATAATTAGGTCCCAATACTTAAATCCAGTTAAGCCGATCTAAAATGTCTGATTTAATTATTAATAATTCGTACCCTCCACTAAAGACGAATTATTGCGACACCTAATTATATAAATAATCACAGGAGCTAAAATAAATAATCCTGCAATTAATTATCCTCTTAACTTATCAATCTAACAGTTCGTTCCCGTCTTATGATCCGATAATTAATTAGGCATACACATGACTGTATCAACTAATTAATTATACGCTTTACTTAATTTTCAATCATCACTACTATGATTTCTATTTAGCAAGGTCTGCTAAATCTTAATGTTAAATTTCTGAAATCATACTTGCAAGTGATTAGTTAAGCAGATCATTTAGCTTGTTGTTCAAGAGCAACGGACTCTGCTTGCAATACGCATTTTACTAGTTTACTCTTCTTCAGTTCCCAACATGCAGAGTATATGGACTAAATATTTATTTAATCTCACATATATCATATCTAAGTTCCTAAGAATTGTTTCATGGTAGAACCAAGTGGAGATGGATTTAGAGAAAACCGTATGACAGTCATGTGAACCACCCACCCAAGACAAACTTAGACAAACTGTATAACAGTCATGTGAACCTCAATTCAAGTGCACGGTCATGCTATGGAATTAAGTTCATGCAATGGTCAAGTATAATACACTTATCCTAAAGTATATCAATGTTATTACTCATGACTTCCACCAGTCGCGACGATCAACATGAATAGTCTACTCTATTGAGTTAGAGTAACAACAAATGAGTCTCGATAGAATAAAGTGCGAACATTTATTCTCGACTCAAGACTGATGTTTTTTCCAGTTGAAATATAAGATGTATCTTCCATACTTATCTAGAAGTATCCATCTCTATATTATCTCAAAACAACCAACAGCCCTTCAATACCACTCAAATATTGTAAATCCACCAAGAAAATAAACATCACATTTATAATAAATAAATAATTGCTTTTTCATATTTCGGTCACTGTCCTAACACTTTGTTAGGCACACATCCCAACAATTCTTCCACTTGTCCATAAAGTGTATGTCTCAAGTCTTGCTTGCCCATGGTATCCAGATTACTCTCAAAGTGCTGATGAGCTCTTCGTGAATGATCGGCTGGGTTATCTGCAAAGGCAATCTTGCAAACTAATACATCCTATAGCGAAAAATTATATGCTTCACTTGTAGATGGTTGGCTACACTGGCTACCACCCCACTCCTTTTGCAATGAAGCGAAATGGGGTTCACACTGCAGGTAGCACATCTAAATCCACAAGTATTTTTCCCGAAACCTACCAACTTTATCAGCTACTTGAAAAGATGATACGAATTCATCTTCTATAGTAGAGTCCGTGATATAGCAACACTTTACACTCCTCCAAATGAAAGCACCGCCACCAAGGTAAACACTGTTCTCGACGTAGATTTTCAAGAATCTACATCTTACTGAAAATTAAGTCAGTGTATCCTAATGGAACCAACTCTTGTGTTGAGTACACCAGCATATAATCTATTATTCTTCGAAGATAATTGAATATATGCTTCATCACTACTGATATGATTGAAACAGACTCACCATCTCAGTAGCATAACAAATATCTGGTCTAGTGCAAAGCATGGCATACATGAGAATCCACTACCGAAGTATAGGATATCCTACTCATGCCTTCTACCTTGTCAGGGACTTATGACATTCATTCTTGGACATCTACATTTGCAAACCTAATCATATTTTGATTATGTATGAAGCTTGCAGCAAAGTAATCCACTTATCCTTGCGATTCCGTATTATCTAAATCCCCAAGATATAGCTCACTTTGCCCAGGTCCTTTATATTGAGTTATTCGGCCAACCACTGTGGATCACATTCCCACATCGTTTCTAACAAGTAATGTTTTATATATAAAGTACTAGAAAAGCTATCCTGCTTCTCTTATAAATGCATGGTTTATCAAAGTTCAGATCAAAACCATATGTTCTAGTCACTTTGTCAAATCATTTGTTTCAAGACCTGGATGCTTGCTTAAATCCATAAATGGACTTTTGCAATTTGCAGACTTTGTGTTTTTATCATGTAATAATGAATTTGTCTGATGGCATCATACAGATGCATTCGTCAAGCCATCCATTCAAGAAAGTTTGTCTTGACAGCTACTTATCAATTATCGTAATCGAAATAGGCCGCAATGGATAATAAAGTCAAAATGGATTCGAGCATAGTAACCGGAGAAAAAATCCCATCATTATTGATGTCTTCTCTACGGACACCAATCTCTTTTTGAAGGCTTCAACCTTCCCATCCATGATCCATTCCTCCTTTTCTTTTATAGATTTCTCGCATTATATTTGTTTTATCCCTTTAGCGCGTCTACAAACTCAAGACCTTATTGGAATACTTAGATTCTAGTTCAGATATCATTGCTATCTTCCAAGACTTTGTATCAATGTCTTTCATCACTTCTCTGAATGTTATTAGATTATCCTCTTGTCTCGTAGAGATCACATATAGGATTCTATAACTAACAAGTACATTGCGAGTTTTCTGATGATCCTCTGATTATGTCTAAGCAGTGATGGCTCTTGGACCCCTTTTAATTGGTCTGCCCATTTTCAACTCTTGTATCTGCCCTTAGACTGTCATTCTCACCATCAACTTTTTTTTGTAGACTAAGGCAATTCCTCTTGACTCCCATTCAAATCCTACGCTCAATGGATACTACCGGTTGAATATCTATTGATCTAAGATTGTGTTCCTAGGCTAGATGACTTAGGAATAAATTCCCTTATATCTTCTAGCATAATGTTTTTATTTGTACTCCTTGTTTTCTATATACTTATCCTCTAAAAAAGTTGCATTTGTGTAAAACGAATACTTTCTCGTCTTGAGAATTATAGAAGCAATATTCCCTTATCCCTTTAGGGAAGACTGATAATGTAGAAAATATTGGCATCATTTGTACCATGTCCAACAAAATTCTATTTTCTCATGCCCAACACAATATCTTCCTCGTAAAACTCAGATGTGTCCAGATAGGATCCGATATCATGTTTCGAGAAAATTTCCAAGAACTTTCTAGATAAGTATTTGTCACCTTGATTAGATCAAAGTGTTTTAATACTTTTAACCAGATGTATCTCAACCATAGTCCGAAAAACCATGATTTCATCAAATATTTCAGACTTTCGAGTCATAAGGTAAAATAGTCATTTCTTGAGTAACTATTCATGAAAAAATATGAAATACTCACTACTATTTCGTATCAGTTTGTTCCTAGGATTACAATCATCGGAAGGCACTAATTTGAAGATTTCTTTTGTTTCTATGACTTCATTGGTCATTTCACCTTCCACACATGATTCATTAGTTGGCATAAATTTGACCTCTAAACAATTTAGTGGTTCATCCTCGACCAATCCTTTGAATCTTGTTCAGGAAACTATATCCAAGTCTAAGATCCTAAAGATATGTCTTATTAGTTTGGAGAGAACCTTGTTAGTAAGCAATTATGTAGTCACCTTAGAGTTTGATGGAGAAAACTCTATCACTATTAAAAGATAACTAAACATATCTCATTTCTTTCCCCAAAATAACCACTTCTTTGTATATAGAGAAAAATTTTTGTTAGTACAAAAATCATGTTAGCATATTCTAATTTTATTTGTGATGTCAAAAATTGCTTTGATATAATATTTCCATGACATGTTTAAGGTGCAATATTTTTATTACATGCAAATTTATTATTCTTGTTAAACAAGTAGATATTTAGGTGTGTGTATACTTGCTTAGGCAACAAGAATTTTGTATACATACAACTTCTAAGTTTCTTAGTTTGTGTTGTCTTTTGATTATCTTATTTAACTAGGTTATTTCTTATGCATGAAAAGTTCTATTTGTATAAGGAAAATTTAAGACTTTATGGTCAACTAACATTTTACTTTCCTTGTATTTGTTTCCTGCTCCTATATGTATATGGTAACTTTGATTCTTGACTTGTGTCAAGAATCAAAGTTCACACTATATATATGTGTTTCTCTTGTAGGTTAAATCATCAAGCGTACAGCCAATCATCAAGAGTACAGCCATTCATTCTTTGTTACATTCCAAGAACTCGACAAATACAAGAGAGCAAAACCACCACACCTGTAAGATTTATTCTTGTACTGTGCTTATACATTTCAAAAGTTGTGTTTAGCGTGGCTACTTTTCATTGTGTGTTGGTAGGCGACCGATATAAGTGCGAGAGACTTATCCACACGTTGTTGCAGTAGTTTATGAGTTCAAGTACCCTAAGATGAGTTTAAAAGATCTCTAGGAGCTTGATGTACATTCCAGGAAGAGCGCGGGAGAAAGAAGGAGCAACAGTAGTTGTCAACATGTTAAAAGGCGAAAAGAGGGAGTTCTTTTATAAGTTTCACTTTTGAGTGTTAAGTGTATATTGTGATATCACTTGATTATCTTTCTCTATACTGAACTTTCCCAAGTGTTGGTGGATTGGTTGCCCCATGACAACGGTGCCTGCCGTTTTCCCTTTTTTAGGTTTCTGCGTCAACAATTCTGGTGTTGATTCTGTGTTTATTTTTATGCACTAGATTACGCGTTACTGTTTACGTGTGACGGACCAAGATATTTCTTGACTAGCTTACGTTGGTTATATCTTTGATTTGATCTAGATATATCCTTCCGTGATTAATCAGACTGATTCTGAATTAATTTATTACTATCTATGCTACAGTTAATTATCTGTGTTTCTTTGCTAAATTGATACATAATTTACAATTAAGATTTATTAATTAGATAATTAACTAAGTATGTCTAGGTGACTCATTTTTCAAGAATTCTCTTACTGAGTTTTTCTGTTCTCTTGATGAAGTTATGCATATCAATACATCCTGATTTAATAATCCTAAATTATACTGCCCAGGAACCAGTACAATCTGTTGTTAAACAAGAACTCAGATAAGAAAGATTTCTTTGTATCTGCCCTTAGGGCCATATACGATTTTTTTTTTGTAATATCTTATGACCGTAGTTAGAGTATTTGCCTCTAGGGCTCTCTATCTACATCATTTTCCCACCAAACAAACAACTTCATCTCATTTCTTCTTTTATCTAACGTCTCAAGATAAGAGGTAACATCTTTACCTAACCAAAGTATGTATACCTTTGTCTTTTAGATTGATTTATGCTCTAGGCAATATATTTTGAAAAGGTTCATGTAATTCGAGTAATAATACTCAGAGATTTCATAAAGGTCAAGGATTACCATGTAAGTAAAACAATCTACTTATTTAATCCTCCTTTATTATTTTGGTGCGGGATATTTAAAACACAATGCTGAGCTTCCAGCATATATATCGCGCTTCTAATCAAATAGTTTTCCTACCTAGCGTGATTGCACTCAGTATCAAAATGAAATTGGAAAAATGTGTATAGACCGAATATAAGCAAATAGATAATATAAAGGCAGCAGTAACTACAATTTAGTGCATTATGCATGAACGCATGTGTAGTACCTATTAAACTACAAAAGTACAACAATGACTGAATTCTAATCAATTAACTACCCACACTCTATGTATTGTCGTTGCAACTATTGATTAAGTTGGGATTTTTTCCTACTCAATTTTTCTCTTAGTCCGACACTAAGTGTATAAACAAAAACCTACACCATTTCCTTTGGTCACCTACTTTAAAAATTAGAGCCTCTTTAGGAGGGTAATTAGTAAAGTTACATAAGTGTACAACCCCCGTTCAGATCTACAAATACTTAGATTTTGAAATACCTCCATCTTTAAGATGATCGAAAATTCTAAAATCCTATTTGTGCAAGTCCTCCGCTAAGGAATCCGATACTGAGATCAAGATTATCAAGTCCTTCTTTGGGGAGTGCATCATTAGGTCTGGCAAGAGACTTGATATTTTGTTCTGAAAAACAGATTGACAGGGGAAGACTACGGATTTAAAACCCTCCCACTTAATAGTTTACAACAATCAGTTCATAACTTTTTAAATAATTACCAACTATTTAATTAATCAAATAGTTTAGTTATTTATGGCTTTCTTGTCTAATCGAAATCAAATTTGATAAAAGCGTACTAGGGCATGCATGAACGTATAGAATCCCTAGCGCGATGCTACTCTAATATGTATGAATAATGTATGACAATTATTCAATCACGGCATTCACCAAGCAATAAACAAATTAAACTGTTAAAGCTGTAAAATAATTATTTATTGCCAGATCCTAAAGATACAACATTGGGTTCAAGTCCAAATAATTTAATCCATATTATGTTTCGTGTTGTCCTTGGTCTTGTTGAGCTCCCACTGCACGTGATCAATGATTTGCAAGTTCGCCTCGAATGTAATTTGGAAACTCATTTCACGGTCTAGAGTTAGAGATATGATGCCAAGGTGAACAATTCTTCTAATTGAATTAATTAACTTGCCATAATAATATTTTAATCCATTTAACCAAGTCAAAATAAAATACTGATGAGTTAATTAATTGTATATTTGATATATTGGATCGAGTGCAAACAAACATATTAAACTGAGCCCAATAATTAATTCCGGGCCAAAATTAAAATTTTAACCTATCAGACCGAGTCTAAATAAAATTTC
The DNA here is from genome assembly GCA_963692815.1 of Nyctanthes arbor-tristis. NCBI lineage: Eukaryota > Viridiplantae > Streptophyta > Magnoliopsida > Lamiales > Oleaceae > Nyctanthes > Nyctanthes arbor-tristis. The sequence continues at coordinate 13,532 of CAVNYN010287692.1, read as the reverse complement.
TTTTTAGACCATTAATTTATTGCTCAACTTTAAATTACAAGTATTATTCAATTTAATTAAAATCCAATTAAAGACTTATGGCTAAAAGCCACAAGAATTAATCCAATTAAATTACATGTTAAAATCCAATTCTTGATCTTAAGCCCCACAAGAAATGTTTTAACAAATTTCAGAGCCAAACATAGTCCTTGATCCAGATATAAATTCACAAGAACAAGCCCAGAGTGAATTAAGGTCTAAATTAAACAATAATTCATAACTGATAGAAATAACATCAACTTTATCGAACATTAGAAACCTAGCACCATCTTCATGCCAGCAGCTGCCTACCGCGAGGGTGAGCCACAGTTGCTACTGCAAGAATCAGCAGCACCTAAAGGCACTGCCTTCTCACAGCAGCGGCTGCTACTGAGCGAACTGCAACAACCTTTGCATTGCTACTTCGCGCAGTATTGGCTCGCGACTGCTTTGGGGATGAATTATTGCGGCTCTTAATTATATAAATAAACACATAAGTTAAAATAAATAATCATGCAGTTATTTATCTTCTTGACTTATCAATCTAACAGTTCACCCCGTCGTATGATCCGATAATTAATTAGGCATGCACATGATCATATCACCTAATTAATTATATACTTTACTTAATTCTCAATCAACACTGCTATAATTTCTATTTAACAAGGAAATCACCACTGTTATGATTTCTATTTAATAAGGAACGTTAACTACTAACGTTAGATTCCTGAAATCATACTTGCAAGTGATTAATTAAACAGATCATTTAACTATTTGTTCAAGAGCAATGGACTGCGCTTGTGGTACACATTCTACGAATTCACTCTTTTTTGGTTCCTAATATGTAGAGTATATTGATCAAATATTTATTTAGTCTCACCTATAGCACATCTAAGTTTCTAAGAATTGCTTCATAGCATAAGAGACCCGATACCAATTTAGACAAACCGTAGAATCTCAATTTGCGAACATGTTCATGCTATGGAATTAAGTTCACACAATGGTCCAGTCTAATATAATTATTTCGAAGTATATTAATGTTATTACTCACGACCTTCACCAATCGTGACGATCAAATAAATCGCCTACTCAATTGAGTTAGAGTAGCAGCAAATGAGGCTCGATAGAATAAAATGCTAACCTTTATTCTCAACTCAGGATTAACATTTTTTCGGTTGAAATATAAGATGTATATTCCATATTTATCTAGAAGTACCCATTTTTATATTATCTCAAAACAATCAATGGCCCTTCATTACCTCTCAAATATCGTAAGTTCACTTATAGAAAATAAACATCACATTTATTCAATAAACAAATAATTACTTACTCATAATTCGGTCACTGTCCTAACACATTATTGACACATATTCCCACACACATATGTATGTATACGAACTAACAGAAAAAAATTACATAATCTGCTTTTACTTTTTGTCTCGGTAATCATTTATACAATAATTGAGAAATTTACTAGTGTTTTGTTAATATCTGAATTTAACTGTTGAACAATGTTCTCATTTATCTTATTTTATTTTATTTTGTATAAGTTACGTAAGCTTGAGACATAAAATAAGAAAAAAAAACTATATCGTTGAAAAATAAAATTTGTAGCTTTGTCTTTCTTTATAAAAAAATAAGAAAAATATTCAATAGTTTTTAACTATTAGTGCATAAAGATAATAAACATTGTTGTACTTTTTTGTTGAATATATAAATTTACGAAATTATATTACAACTTGGTAATATGTGTGCATGTATGTGTATATATATTGACGGGAAATTTTTTTTAAACGAAATATTGACGGGAAACTTGTTAATAATATTTTGACAATACCTCATTTCATATGTGTGTCATTTATTTTGTACAAGTAATTGAGTATATATGATATAATATGTCTTAAAGAAAAGTGTAACGAAGAAAAAATCCAAAAGTGTTTATTATTTTGGATTTTACTAAAGATTATGAAATTATTTAATATCATATTATAATTATCTCTCTCCTATGCAACAATTCTTTTGTAGAGATCGATAAGATTTTTCAAAAATAAAAGCAATGAACGAAAAAAATAATGTCTCATCTCCTATGACAATTGATATATGATTTTTCAAAAATAAAAACAATAAATAAAAAATAAATAAATTGTTTCCTCAATTTATAATTATATATATAAAGGGTTTTCAGATATATATTATAAACTATGTGCATAATGGTTGCAAAAAGGGTAAGATAAATAAACAAAATATGTATTACCGTAATAATATATTATTTTAGACATTGGCCATTTATTGTGTACAAGTTGAATGTAATATAATAACGTTTAAAAATTAGAGTGATGTAGTTCGAATATATTGCAGTGGTTAAATTCTCACGTTCTAGGCAAGAAATCCCGGATTCAAACTACACATGCCCCTCCGTTCACTTTCTCCCATTTGTATCCATGACAATATGAGGTATGAGGTCGTAGTTCGAGAAGAAATTTGAAAGTGTATTTTTAAGGTTAAAATTCATAGAAATCCATGAGAAATTAAGGGTCCTGGATTTTGTAGAATCCAAAGAATTCTAAATTGAGGACTCTGGATTTGTACAGAGCCAATAAAATTTTAAATGTCAGAATATATGAGATTGTATAGACTTCAAAAATCCATTAAATTACATGTTAGGGTCACATAAGAATCTATCTATATATATTAATTAAGAGAACTAGGTCTCGATACTTTTCGTATCACAAATTTCTGCCTTTTTTATTTGATAAATATTGTGGTAATTGTTCTTTTATTTCTAAACAAAAACTTTTTTAGAGTAACTCAGAAAAGATTTGAACATGTGACAATTGAATTTAACACTCAAGTCGAAAAACCAATTCCAAAACAATCCCTAATCCCTATTAATTCGCTCATTCACCATTTTCGTCGCGTGTGTTGGTGAGTTTACTGTTATTTGATCTATTTTTTTATGCATTTTACATTTTTTTTTAATTTCTTTTAGTTTTATTAAGATTTTTGAAAATGTAATGTGTAACGAATATTTTTTACCTGCCCAACCCAAACCACATTATCCCGTACCCAATTCAAAGAGGCACGGGGTAGGCATGTTGGGTTGGAGATCATAGGTTGGGTTATGGGGAGGTTTATCTAACAAAAACCTGTCCCATTGCCATTTTTGTTGTTGGGATTCCTTCCATTTTCAAATTAATTAAAATGTGATACATATTGTATCTCATTTTTTGTCATCTAATTTTAAATTAATTAGATTTGAAGATTTATTCATTTATTATGAGAGAAACATCTCTTCTTTTCGCAGACACCTCCATATCTGATCTTGCTTTAATTGAACTGTATGATATTTGAAATTTTAGATTTAATGTAAATGTGATGCCTTAGGTTGTTGATGATAGGTTGTTGATGACTTAATAATAAGTTAAATGTAAGTTATAACATATTTTTCTATTTGAATTCTTATCACATTTCATCTTTCCAAAAGTTAAACTTAAAAATGTTTACAACAAATATTTTTAATACTTTTAATTATAATATGTTGTTTGGCTCATGTATTATCTTTTATGATCTATTATTTGGGTTGAAATCTCTTATATTTTTTGACTAACTTTAATTATAGAGATGACAATTTTAAATTTGATAATACTGTAAATTGTTGTTGAACTTACGTGTTTGAATGTATTGAATTATGATAATAAAATTTTCCCATTATTACATATGTACAAGAGATTAGATGTAAGAACGCAGATTGTCTTCTGAACGATCTTAAACTTTACGATGGGTATCAATAGATTTTATTGATTTAATTAATATATACTTGCAGTTTTATATTTTTGATGGAGGTGTAAATGTAGTATTTTTATTATACAACTATTTAATGAAATATTTTAATAAGTTTTTCAATCCGTATAATACACGAGAGGTTTAACTAGTACACAATTGAAAGAGAAGCGTTTTGGAAGTGTGGGTGTTGCTTTCTCTCTTTTTTTGACGGTAAACATTGATGGCCACGTTTGCACTGTGATATTGAGAGTCATGGATCTTTGAGGAGTTCTCGCTTTATTTTAAAGTGTAGTACCAAAATGAAAACTAATAACAATATATTGTTTTTGTGATAATAGCTTCTTAATTTTGATCATATAGTCAGATCAAAGTATTGGGTAGAGACGGCCAGACATATCTGAAAACCCGAAAGTCATGGGACCTGCCCCTAGCCCTGAATGGGGAGTTGAATCCCTACCCCATTATGAAATGGGACGGCGATGGGTTTTGGTTGCCCCTACCTTGCCCCAAAACACGTTTGATTAAAAAGAATATATTATTATTTAATTTAAAAAAAAAAAAACTCACAAGCTATTAGCATACCCGGGACTCGAACATGTGACATCTAACCATATGTTTACTTCTTTTTAAATTGTGTATTTCTTATACATGGGAATTAAAAAAAAAAAAATCCAAAATCGGGCCGGATTACAGGGATTTTTCCTTTCCAGCCCCCAACTCAAACAGGGTTCAGTGCGGCAGTGATGGAATTAGGCGCTATTAGAGAGATAGACCGTATAATACACACAGCTAAACTATTTATATATAATTTTTTTAACAAGGTAAAAAAAAATTTCCCCTTTTTTGGGGGAGGGGAAGGCCCAGCGTGGCCCCTCTAGCTCCGCCAGTGTGGGGAAGGCAAACAAGACCTGACCCATTCCGTTACCATTCCTAGCATTGAGTAAAGGCTTTATTTGGGTTCTCTATTCTACATGATGAAGTTATATATCAATTTGCATCTGCTTGACTGACTCTGTAAAGACTCTACTGCAATATGGAGGCATGGCATCATGTTTGTTATATCTTTCTATGTTTTGGATGGTTTATTTATTGCCTCTAGACGCCAATTCTGAATTTTGGTATATTCTTATTATTTTCATTTCATGTAATGAGAATTGAGAAGGTTTCCAGAATGAAAGCAAAAAAGTCGATGGTGTAGAGTTTCCAAGCTTCTAAGCAAAACTCTAATACCACTTATAGAAAATACACTAAAGTATAAAACTTATTTTTATTAAGCACTCACAATACTAATATTACACATAATGTGACGCTTAACTTATAAATACGAAAGAGAGCAACTTGCTTAGTTTCTCCATAGATGGCGGTGATGTTGCCTCACAATATCTCCAGTTTTTTCTCCAAAATGTCAGCTGCCATTGCATTTTAATAATTCTTGATTCTTTCAGAATTTCTTGATCAAATTTCTCCAGAATATTTTCGATTAGTTGGCAACGTCTCCGAAGAGTTCCGGCACTTTCCAGAGAAGTCGGTTAGGACTTCTTCAGATGAAAGTGCCAATGTTGTACTTTGCTTCGCATTTTCAAGTAGAATCATAAGCACAAAATCTAATCTTTACTTATGGTTCTAGCATCTACATCTAAAAACTATGATCTTCATAGAATCCAAGTTTGATGCTTTTCATAAAGCAGCACGTTATATTCTATCGCGGACAGTATGGGATGGAGTTAGGAGTGCCTAGTCCAATCCCCGGCTACCCCCATTTTTGAAAAAAAAGATCTTTTTTTTCATTTTTTTTTCTTTTTTAACCTTTTGAAAAAAAAAAAGGTGTTATAGTTAAATGTTGTTAAGTTTCGATTACTCATTTGACCATGTTTTGGCTATGCCAGTAGTCAACAGAAACATGTAAATGAGATTGTTGAGATGGCTTTCTTATAACAGTGATGGTCATAGAGATGTCCCTGCTGATGAGGGCACCTGTGTCTCCGCAATTGTTCAAACATTTTGATCCGGCTTTGTTTGATTTTGATTTTCCAAAAATTTCAATTCTCACTAAACTATTTTCAACCACACATTTATCCATTAAAATAATTTTACAAGTAAACTCGTAACTTTTGCTTATTTTTCATCCACATATCCTCCCAAAAATCACTTTTTCACAAAATCAATTCTAAAAAATCTAAATCAAACACTTTTTCACTTTCCTTTTTATACACTTTGATACATGTTTTCTTTTATTTCTTGCACTGAATCTGATGGAAGTTATGTAAACAAAATGTTCTAATTTTTGAAGAATTTCCGAGTGTTACAGAGGTAAAGTTCAACTGCCTAATAACTTAATGAGGATGATCATGAGTGTCGAGCATATTCAGTCAATCAAGTCGTATAAAACTTGATCTTGATCTTGATCTTGAATATAAGACTGATCTAAGAGGACAACTTATAGGTTATAGGTTGCAAGATCAATTCCTTCTAGAGTTTTTATTCTTTTTAGAAGGATGGTGTTGCTCAATTCTATCTCGAGTTGTTCTAGATTAATGGTTCCCTTCAATCAGTACAAATATTTAATTGTGAAGTATAGTTTTCAAGATTTAATAATAGTTTCATTTCTTTAAAAAAAAAAATAATATCATTCCATTCATCACTCAAATATGGTCATTAAAATATTGACATATGTATTCATCCACCACAAACAATATAGCTATTTTGACAGATTTGTCTTGTGGCATAGCAAGCCGACACTACTGGGCTGAAACCTGAAGTCCATGTAAACTATTTATCTAATTTTTCTTCCTTTTATTTAATTAACAAAGATTAAAAAAAAAAAAGATTTTTTTTTTTGAGTCGGGATGGGCTGCCATGGCTATGCCCTCATGTGGCTATTTTTATGCTACCTACATCTAAGAAAGATGGTCTAGTTTTTTTTTTCGTCCGTTCCAAAATATGACCCACACTACAAGAAAAATGGGTATTTGCGACGGTAGCCAACTGTTATAAAAGAGTAGAAAACTCGCCATATGTAGTATCTAAGACAGATTAATAGTAGTTATTCATCCGCGGGCTTAACAGCTGTGGTAAAAACATCCCTTACACATTCCCCACAGTTGCCACTACAACAAAAATTTATTTTCCTTACCAAACTCTTTTGTAGGAAAAAGTTCAAATTTGTAGGAAAAATCCTTTCCATACAAAAAATAGTTGTGGGCAATTTTGTGGCACAAACACCGTAGCAAAAGACTTAGGACGACAAAATTGAAAACTTTTGCATGGTAAAATATGACCCTGCAAACCCTTTGGAGACAATTACAATTTGTTAGGTAAGTTCTTTTCCAAATCGACTAAAGTTACTTTCAGTCACAAATTAACTTTGTATGTAGTCTTGTTACCGACACATAATATTTTGTATGGAAGGAATATTTTCAGGTCAAATAAATTTGTGCAATACTAAAATAATTCCTAGGGAGAAATTAAATATTTTCTTTTTTATTAAGTATTCATATATATATATATTGCTTTATATATATATATATTTTATATATGATATGTGATTGAAAAAAATGAAAGAAATTAAATATATTAGGACATGGTTTCAATAAATGTAATATTGACTCTCAAATACTAGTAAAATTATAATTGATATAAAATTTAAAATCATATAACAAATATACACTCTATCTATTTCTATACAACTAGAACAGATCATATTATACACATGGAATATTACATGATAAATCCTTGTGAATTTCGATATTCCAAGTTATTCCTTAGTCTTCAATGGCACTTGACTACATAGTCTAAACTAAATAATGAACATCTGACTTCTTTTTGCTGCCTTTGATCTAGTTTTTAGCAGCATGTTACCCTTTGAGCTCCTTTCACAAATACAACCCATTTCCAGCCTTCAAATTTGATGAAGTCTAGAATGGATGCCACGATACTAAGTCCAGCACTTGACATCTGCATGTAAGTTTCATGTTAAAAGATAATGGTAGTGCTACAATTTCAAATGACTTTATACATTTACAAAAGCACACATTGTTCAGCCCAACAAACACTACTGAGTTTCCATCAAAATGCCCTGAGAAGTGTGGTGGAAGCCCTCTAGAGAAAAATTATCCCTGTAAAAAAGAAAAAGAATGTCAGTTAATTGAACAAAATTATTTGACTCAAGACAAAGGGAACAGAGTTATGTCAGATTTTCAAGATAGCCAAGACCCAAAAGCAGATATTGTTTCTTTAGAAAAGATTTTAGAAAAAATTGAAGAAATGAAAAAAAAAATCAGAAAAGTAGTAAAGACGACGGACCATTACAAAGAAGAAAAAAAAGACAGTCAGAAAAGAGAAAATTGAATGCAGAATCAGTAAAGCTATTGAAGAGACATTCATATAGATTTTTCTATACAAAGATAATGTGAAAAAAGAAATTCATCCTTGTCTTGTATCAGAAAAAGGCTCTTCATAAAATTTCTCAGATGAAGACAATGAAGAACAGTATAGAAATGGCAATAATTCGGACAATGTGATGTCTTTAGACTCGATCGCACTTCACAATTTAGACACATAATTGCTACAACACTTTAACCTTTGACAGAGAAAGGAACATTTCCAAGAAAGCCTGTACAAACACTGTTCAGCAAAGACTTTTGAAGCCAAAGACATGAATCTTCAACAACAAGGGTCAAATTCATTTAATACCCTACAACTACGGAACAAGACTTTCAAAGAGCCTATGAAGACTTTTTCACAAAATTTGAAGAAATTTTTCTACGTGTAAAGAATTCACATACGAAGAAGATGCCCAGTATCCTCGAGCAGACGCATGTAAAGCAGGAAAGATTCTCACCAGAGCATTCAAGATTTTCTGCTCCCTAGAATTTTCTGTAAAAGAGATTCTTCAGATCAGTTGAAGACATATTCACCAACTCCTGTAAACTTTTCAATCCCTTTTTAGTAGAAAATTCTTAATCCAAAACTTGCATAGTACCTTTTAGGGACTTACTGAAAGGAAAATCCTTAGCTTGTAATTAGTTTATCATTTTCAATCTCCCTCAGAAAATATATGAAGTTTCATTTTTATCTTTAAACTTTGCATTTTCAGTTTTGTATATTCATGTTGAAAGTGTTTTGTTAATATTTTTATTCTTCATCCTATGCATATCATAAAAGCATAACTTGATTTCCAGAAGCCATGTTGTATTGAAGTTAATCCCTTTAATCATGATTGTAAAGGAATTCTTAAGGTCGGAGTGAACCCGTTGGAATCCTCTCTTGGTTTTAAAGGAATCAATTAACTTAGGTATTCTATTAAGGTTGGAGTGAACCCGTTGGAATCATCTCCTGGACTTCATAATAGGATTAAGTTTCTCGTTAAAAGATAATGGTAGTATTACAATTACAAATGACTTTATACTTTTACAAAAACATATAGTGTTCAGTCCAGCAAGCACTGCTGATTTTCCATCAATGTGCGCTGAGAAGCGTGGTGGAAGACACCTAGAGAAAAATTCCCATGTAAAAAAGAAAGATAATGTCAGTCAATTGAACAAAATCCTTTCACTCAAGACAAAGGGAAATGAGTTATGTCAGATTTGAAAGATAGCCAAGACCCAAAAGCAAATATTGTTTCTTTGGAAAAGATTTTAGAAAAAATTGAAGAAATGAAAAAAAACTCCAAAAAGCAATAAAGACGAATGACCATCAAGAAGAAGAAAGAAAAAGACAGTCAGAAAAGAGAAAATTGAAAGCAGAATAAGTAAAGCCATTGAAGAGACATTCAGGCGGATTTTTCTAGACAATGATAATGTGGAAAAAGAAATTCATCCTTGTCCAGTACCAAAAAAAGACTCTTCAGAAAATTTCTCAGATGATGACAACGAAAAATAGTACAGAAATGGCAATAATTCGTAAGATGCGATGTCTTTAGACTCGATCGCACTTCACAATTTAGACACATAATTGAGACATCAGTTAAAGCACAGACAGATAAAGGAAAATTTCCAAGAAAGCTTGTACAAACACTGTTCAGCAAAGACTTTTGGAGCCAAAGACATAAATCTTCAACAACAAAGGACAAATTCATTTAATACCCTACAACTAGAGGCCAAGACTTTCAAAGAGCCAATGAAGACTATTTCACAAAATCTAAAGGCTTTTATCCATACGTAAAGAATTCACAAGCAAAGAAGATGCCCTATATCCCCGAGCTGACGCGCGTAAAATAGGACAGATTCTCACCAGACCATTCAAGATTTTCTGCTCTCGAGAATTTTCCGGTAAAAGGGATTCTTCAGATCAGTTGAAGGCACACTCACCAACTCCTGTAAACTTTTCAACCGCTTTTTAGTAGAAAATTTTCAATCCAAAACTTGTATAGTTGTAGCAGAAAGCGATATTGTAAATGTACTATTCTAATATTTTTATGTCTTTTTAAGTCTTTTAGGGACTTTTCAAAGGGGAAATCCTTAGCTTGTAATTAGTCTATCATGTTCCAATCTCTCTCAGAAAATATATCAAGTTTCATTTTTATCTTTAAACTTTGCATTTTCAGTTTTGTATATTCATGTTAAAAGTGTTTTGTTAATATTTTTATTCTTCATGCAACGCGTATCGTAAAAGCATGACTTAATTTCTAGAAGCCATACTATATCAAAGTTCATCCCTTTAAACATGGTTGTAGAGGAATTCTTAGGATCGGAGTAAACCTGTCGGAATCCTCTTCTTGTTTTAAAGGAATCAATTAGCGTAGGTATTCTATTAAAAAAGCTAAATCTAAAAGACAGACTTCATAATTGGATTAAGGGTCTTGTTAATAATGGTAGTACTACAATTACAGATGACTTTATACATTTACAAAAACACACATTGTTCGGTCCAGCAAACACTACTGATTTTCCATCAAAGTGCGCTGAGAAGCGTGGTTGAAGCCTCTTAGAGAAAAATTGCCCTTATAAAAAAAGGGAATGTCAGTCAATTGAACAAAATTCTTTGACTCAAGAGAAAGGGAAATGAGTTATGTCTGTTTTTCAAGATAGCCAAGACCTAGAAGCAGATATTGTTTCTTTAGAAAAGATTTTAGAAAAATTTAAAGAAATGAAAAAACTCCAAAAGGTAGTAAAGACGAAGGACCATCAAGAAGAAGAAAGAAAAAGACAGTCAGAAAAGAGAAAATTGAAAGCAGAATCAGTAAAGCTATCGAAAGGAGATTCATATGGATTTTTCCAGAGAAAGATAGCGTAGAAAAAGAAATTCATCCTTGTCCAGTACCAGAAAAAGACTCTACAGAAAATTTCTCAGAGGAAGACAACGAAGAAAAATACAGAAACGGCAATAATTCAGACGATGCGATGTCTTTAGACTCGATCGCACTTCACAATTTTGACACATAATTGAGACAACATTTAAACATCTGACAGAGAAAGGAAAATTCCTAAGAAAGCTCGTACAAACACCATTCAGCAACGACTTTTGAAGCCAAAGACATAAATCTTCAATAACAAAGGACAAATTCATTTAATACCCTACAACTACTGGACAAGACTTTCAAAGAGCCTACGAAGACTTTTCACAAAATCTAAAGACTTTTGTCTACTTGTAAAGAAATGTGGAAAAGAATAATGTGGAAAAGAAATTCATCCTTTTCCAGTACCAGAAAAAGACTCTTCAGAAAATTTCTTAGATGAAGATAACAAAGAACAGCATAGAAATTGCATTAATTCTGATGATGCGATGTCTTTAGACTCAATCACACTTCACAATTTAGACACATAATTGAGGCAGCATTTAAACCTCTAACAGAGAAAGGAAAATTTCCAAGAAAGCTTATACAAACCATGTTCAGCAAAGACCTTTAAAGCCAAAGACATAAATCTTCAACAACAAAAGATAAATTTATTTAATACCCTACAAGTAGAGGCCAAGACTTTCAAAGAGCCTATGAAGACTTTTTCACAAAATCTGAAGACTTTCATCTACGTGTAAAGAATTCTCATGCAAAGAAGATGTCCAGTATGCCTGAGCAGACGCGTGTAAAGTAGGAAAGATACTTACCAGAGCATTCAAGATTTTCTGTTTTGATAATGAATTCACGCATAGTAAAAAATATTTCTGATCTTTTGGATTCTTATTATAGGATATCCAAAGATTATCTAAAAGACATTTTTCTTCTTTACTTAGTGATATAATATGGTTTAAGGTTTTAAATTAAATATTACTATTTGGAAAACAAATAAGTTCTTGTTTACCAATGCGTATGCGATCTTGATAATTTGTTCTGTTCTGGCTAGATGAAGTCTATAAAGAAACTTGTGATGTAAAGTTATTCCCTGGGGGAATACTAGGTTTGAGAGGAGATCTAGCCATCTGAAATAGAGAATTAAATTATTTCAAAAAGAAACAATATCTACTTCTGTGTCTTGGCTGTCTTGAAAATCTAACATAACTCCTTTCTTTTTGTCTTGAGTATGAGGCTCTTGAGAATGGTTGTATTTTACTAGATAGTCATATTTTCCACTGGGCTGTTCAAGAGTGTCCCAGATTTCTTTCTTTTGTAAATTTTATTCTGTATTAGAATTAACAGTCTGTTGAGTCTGTTTTAAAAAGGTACAGGAATCAACTGTCCTTTGAGTCTTTTAAGCTTTTGGCAAGCTCATAGCCATTTCCGGGTTTGATGAGTCTTTATCAGTCATCGGTAAAACTGGACTAGCTTCTGATTTATTAGGCTCAGAAGTATCTCTTTCGATATTCATTTGGGAATATCCACCCATCTCAATCTTCTTATTTTGGCTAGAAGATGAAGCCTTTGGGAGACAGAGTTTTAACTCAATCACTTCTTTTTCTAGATTTAAGATCTGAGATGAAGCCTTATAGGATAGTAGGAATGACAATTTTAAACTCATTACCCCATACCTGCGGAGCCCACCCTGAGACCCACCTCGTTAACTATTGGGACAGATACAGGGCGGAATTTTTCACCCTGAACTCTTATTGAGTAAAGGATGGTAAATGGCCGCCCCTACTTGATACATGATTTTTTTAAATATAAAAAAATAGATATTGAAGAAGGGCTAGTGAGGAGCTAGGGATTTGAATCCTGGCACTTAAAAATAAATTAATATACCTTAACAGCTTTGTCCAACTTTCTTTTTATTAAATTTTTAGCAAACTTTAAACTAATTCAAAATTTAAGTTTTCTTAAAATTACAAAAAATAATTCAAGACAAACCAATTTGTGTTTGATGTATGATAATTTGGATGATTTTTTCATGTAGTTTTCAATTTTTTTAAAATTTTTAAATATTTTCTTTACGGGGCGGCTAATGAGTATTTTTGTCGTACTCTTTCCAAACCTCCCCACCCCATACCCGATTGAATCAGATACAGGGTGGATATGGGGCGAGGGAAGGCATACGCACCCCGAACCCACTCCGTCGTCATTCCTAATAATAGCAATGAAAAGGGGGTCGGGTGGGATGGGAGGACTAGGAGTCGTAAACTCTTAATAATGTAATAATATGCAGGTTAGAAATGGAAGATTGAAGATTATCTTTGAAAACTGAAAAGATCGCTAACTTTGAAGCTAATTTGATAAGTCTACCGCAATGCTAGTATATAGTGATTAATTTGTTGTCTGAACTCCATTGAAATGCATAAAAGGTAAGTGCATGGCAAGCTCTGCAAAGGGAAAATTGGAGATATAGCGGCCAATTTAAAGCCAGCTATTATTTTAACTAGTTTTC
>CAVNYN010287690.1:0-46250 GCA_963692815.1 Nyctanthes arbor-tristis | reverse complement strand
CGACGCTCTTCCGATCTTAATAAAAAAATAAAAAATAAAAAATAGAAAATTTTAAAAAATATAATAGGCGTCTGTTGTATTACCACAACCGACGCCTATTGTTGTATTACCACAACCGACGCCTATTGTTTATTTTTTTTAATTAAAATTGACCTTACGCGTCGGTTTTTTGGGGATAACAGACGCCTATTGTTACCTTTAGGCGTCGACCAACAACCGACGCTTATACCTTTACAATATACATCACTGACATATGCGTCGCCGCTACAACTGACGCGTATTCTTGTGTACAACTGACGCTTATTGGGCGTTTCTGTAGTAGTAGATGCCTGTTAACTCTGTGTGTCATATTTTTTTGTCACTTTATGCTATATTTTCACCACTATATTTTTCCTAGAGCTTGCTGGGGAGGAAATCTAGTTAATATCCTTATGAAAGATTTTTTGGAGAAGTTATAATAGTTAACTGAGAAATATTTAGAATTTTGACACTCTAACGGCTAGATACTTGAACAAAATAGCACTTCCATAAGCATATTTCAGTAGTGGACATTTGAAACTTATGCATTATTTGGGCCTTTTTTGTCAGTTACCTTCCATTATTATATATGTTTGAGTTTTCGTTAAACTAGTTTAGCACCCGTGAGATACACGGGAAGCTGAAACATCTTTAGCAGGGATTTGAATGTGGCTTTGATAGCAAAATTTAATAAAAAGCTAGAAGAAAATGATGTCTTGTTCTCCAATATAGTTGCCCAATTATTATGTCAAGACCCATATGGTCTGATGACATCTATTTTAGCTTCCCACACTCTAGATTAGGGTTATATTCTCCTCCTCTACAATCCCTTTATAATTTAAAAAAAAAAAAAAAGGTTGCCAAATTATTATATCGTAAGATTTAACCCGTAGTAAATAATCAAATGAAAAGTCTTTATGGATGGTCATGAAAAATTATATTTTTGTTAATTGATGTAAAGGATACCAAAATAAGCAAACTAAGTACATAACGATGCATCACATTTTTGTTAATTGAAGTCAAAAATCATATTTTTGGTTAATTGAAGTCAAATCACTGAGTCATGACCATCTCCTATTTGGGGAAACGGGAATCTTTAGAAGATTAATTAAAGACTCATGAAATGGGTAGGGTGAATGGTCGGTTCAGTGGGGTTCAAACATCATGCAGTAGATGGGAAAGGCCGGGAGCATGGTGGATTAAAATTAATGTCAATGTGTATGTACGGCTGGGTGGTTGGTGGAGATGGAGGGAAGAAGGTGGTGAGTTCAAATGTTGTGGTTGGAAATTTATCTTCCTAGTTATTAGCGAATTTATTAGGTGGTTCTCAAGGTGGTTCAGATGGTGATTGAGCAAGATTTCCAAAAGGTGGCTGTTAATTAGATAGGACTGCCTTTTTAGCTAAAATGGTTGCTTGTTCATTATAAAGTTTCATTAAACAATCTATATATTGTTTTATGATGTAAGGGAGGATAGTTGCCATATTCATTTGGGAGGGAAACTTTTAACTTTCAAAAATTGTTTTATTTTTTTATTTAATTTTTTTTCCAGATTTCGGCCTTTTCCTCAAGCGTTATTAATCTTGGGCACTGTGTGGTTGTTCACGTGTTTTTGCAACATGGTTAGGTTGACAAATGCTTATTGTTTTTTGTTATTTCCAAGGTGATTAAAACGACTATTTGGTTGCTGGTGAAAACACTAATTACAGCTCATTTATTCGTGTATTTAATTTCATTTCAGCCTTATTGATTATGTGAAGAACCAGAAAGAGAGCATTTTTAATGATTCCACTGTTGACACTTTAATCAGTATAAATTAGGGTTAGCAAATAGTGTTGTTTTCATTTTATTTTCAACAACTTTAACTCTAGAAGTAGGATTTAGAAGCTGCACTTTGACAATAATGGCCCCTGCTTGGACCTTGGTGAAAGATATCACTCATAGTAGAAAGCTATTGATGTGTATGATTTGTATTATTCGACCGTATGTACGGACTAACAAGGACAAAGAAGAAGTGGTTTTTTCTTTTTTTTGCTTTCATTTTTCGTTATTGATTTTTGTATCATTCGCTATGTTTGGTGACCGGATTCATGGAAGTTTGGGTCACGATTTGATGCCTAAATTTAAGAAGGTACTTGGAGCGGGAAAAGTGTAAGCGATAAAATATTTCATCGTGGCTTAATGAGTTTTAACAAGGCAACAACACAAATATAAAATAATTTTTATAGACAAGACGCGCGTAGTCTTTTATTTCAGTTCAAGCCTTTTAGAGAGATCACAAACCCAGACGCCGTTAACGAGACAGAGCTTATAGGAATGTGTAACTCCAGTGCATCTACCACAAGCCCTCTGCGAGATACATTCGAAACACTCGCATTTCTGCAAAAAATTTTACACACTACATAGATGCAAAAAATTTTACAGACTACATAGAGACGCACATGCACAGAGCATATACAATTCGTATACACTCACACAATACACAGCAATTCCTAGAAAATTTCACAAATTCACAGCCTCGTTCAAACAATCTCCCAACCCACAGCAACTAAACACAAAGCAGGTATACATATACACGTTGCCATGCATTCAGAAATCCAAGTTTTTATTTATACAATACACAAGCACACACGCTGCTACTGCTACTTCTCGATCCTCTTCGAATCAAACTGAGTTCGGCTACCAGCCTTCTAGAATCAATTTGCAAACACTAATCAGTTTCTATCCACCCGTTTCAATCAGCATTCGATTCCAACCACCGTCTGTTCCACTCCAATGAAACAGCCACAAGAAGCCTGAAAGTCAGAAACCGGCAGCCAGCACCGCCGTGGTCACTGCCACCAGCGGCCACCACCCTTCAGCCCCAAATTTCCTCAAACCAGAAACCACAAAAAAAAAAAAAAAAAACAGAGAGAGAGAGCTATAGAACCCATTGAACTCACTTGGCCATGACCCAACTGTGCACTCGAGCCATCGTCACCGCTGAAAGCTCTAGTTTCTGGCCGGAATCCTCAAACCCAGTCGCGAACCCGCGACCTCCTCAGCCCAACGTGAAGCAGCCTCTGACCGGACCCTTTCCGCACTGCCTTCAAACAAAATCGCCAACCCAAACTTGCGAGCTCGTGCCTTAAAACCGCGACTCGAAGCTCCATCGTCGACCTCCATTCGCTCAACCCTATCGCAACCACCTCTGTCCCCTTGAGTCTCGGACGAACACCAAACCTGACGCCAAGCCTTGACCGCAATCCTTCGCGAACCCCATCACCGCTCCTTTGCGCTCTGTCTCGCTAACCTACCTCATGTCGACTGAGCCCATCGCACTCCAGACTCCATCGATCACCCTTGCTTACTATCTGATTCTCTGTCCTCTGTTCTTCCTTTGAATTTGGGGGGCAGAAGAATTAGGGATTTCGTTTTAGAGCCTGGTTAGATTTATAAAATATATTTAGAAAGGGAATTTATAATGAGTAAAAATGATTGGTGTAAATTTAATTAAAATTTAAAATGTGTAGTGATTATTGAATAGTTATGAAATCAATAATAGGTGAAGTTATAAATTGACAAAATAAAAGAAACCAAACAAATATTTATTTGAATCCCATTTGCACTCACAGTACCCGAGTTTTGTTCTGTGCTATTTCAGTCCTTAGCATCTGTTTATTATTTTATCTGGTCTAAATATTTTAATTCTATTGGAATCAGTCCTTATCCTTTTGATATAGTCGATTTCAGTCCCTAAATTTATTAGTTAGCTCATTTCAGTCACTAAAGTTTCAGTTTTATTCATTTTAGCCCTTCAAGTTTTGAAAAATCCATTTCATCCCATATGTTTTGAAATTATATTCTAGCCCAAGATTTTATTAAATTATGTTTTAGTTCAACAATTTCAAAGTTTGACTATTTTACCCTAAATTTCAAAGTCATACAATTCAATTTTGTACTCTTATTTAGTTTTCAATATTTTCAAATTTCTAACATTAATTATTTATTTGTCTAGGCGAGGAGCATAACTCAACGCATAATTGACTGTCTAGTTGCTCAAACTCGAAAAAGAAAAGCATAACGAGGTAGATTCCTTACTAAAGTTGTTTTCAAAACTATATGTGCACGTTTTATGAAAAACTAGGATGCAGTTACATATTATGTGTTTATGCATGTGCTTATGTGATTTATGTAAACATGAGAAGTATGCACATAATATAGCTCACCTTAATCGAGAGCCTATGGACTTAACTTACCTTAATCGGAAGCCCACGGACTTATGACGAGCCCACAGACATTGACAATTAGCTTGTTGAAAACAAGCCCACAGACATAATTTGCATGTGTACATGTGTTTAAATGGCATAATATGTATTGCATATTTAAAAGTTAGTCCGCGAGAATCTACGGAGTGTTCGAAACATTCACCTCTTTATTTCAAAATATTTCAGATCCTAGAACTGGCAACGATTCGACAGAGGATGGCAATTGAAAGAAAAAAACAAATAAATGTTTTATGTTATTGTTGACAATGGTTGTATTTAAAATTATTGAACATCAGTTTTTATGAAATGTTATTTTAGTTTATTTTAAATAAGGAAAAAAACTTCCGCACTTATTTAGTTAAATATCAAATTTCCGTGTTTTTGAAAAGAGGTAGAATAGATTTAGAAGCATCTCGAGTGCTTAGAACTTGGGGCGTTACAGTTTAAGTGAAATTGGTTATTGGATTTTGGGTTCCAATTTTATTGTACTTCGTTAGTAGATAATCATGTTTTAATTAATTTTTCTAAACCAATTGTAGGTGAATGAGAAATTAATGACACAAATAAACCACTTAAACTCGTAAAAATGTTGGAATTAGAGAGTGAGAATAATTTTGGACGAATAGTCGTGTCTCATGAGTAAAGGATTGTGATTTTTAGATATGATTAATTCCTAATAGGTGTGTCTTTTCGACAAGGCATTATTCCAACGGTTGTAACCTTTATAAGGGTCGTGTCTTTTTAAAGAAACAGTTGTAACCTTTATAAGGTCGTGTCTTTTGAAGATGTTTCTTTCGAGCATCTTTATATAGGGACCCCCAGAGCTCGTTTCAATCATTCCAAAAAGGTCAGAAATTAATCCTCTATTCTTTCTTCTTTCTAAATTTATCCATTTTATTTTTAAAAGGAATTCCAATCATTTGAAGAGTATTATCGGTCAAGCTTCAACTAACAAGGTTGGTGTAAAAGTGCGGTATTGATCTTGGAAGTAGCGTTGTATCTTGGGAGACAAACATCCGTATTTCGTTTGCATTTTTAGTTAACGGGGACGAAATCTGCCTCAAGGAGAGTTGCTAGCTACATCTCCTAATTCTATTTTCTGTCGTCTTCCCTGTCGTATCTCGACAACAATCTTAAGATATGTTTTATATTTCTCTTCTTCTACATTTCTTAGGTTGTTAGGTAAATTTTTATGTGTTGATTGATTTTTATTTTCTGTACTTGGTAACAGAAAATGGCTAGTAACGATACTAGTAGATTTGTCATGCCACCGTCTTCGCAATATGAGAAACTGAAAAAATTCAATGGGGCGGACTTCAAGCGTTGGCAACAAAAGATATTATTCTATTTGACAATGCTCAACTTGGTGAAATTCTTGCGTGAAGAATGCCCTGTGTAAACCTCAGAGAATGAAACTAACAAGAACACACAGTTGGCTATCGATGCATGGAAACATGTAGATTTTTTTCCAAAACTACATCCTTAATAGGTTGGATAACACATTGTATAATGTGTATTGTAATTACAATATGGCTAGAAAACTGTGGGAGTCTCTTGACAAAATATACAAGACTGAAGATTCTAGGACCAAGGAATTCTATGTTGGTAAATTTCTGGACTTCAAGATGGTCGATTCAAGGACTGTTATAAGTCAGGTTCAAGAAACGCAAGTTCTCCTTCATGACATAGAATCCGAGGGTATGACATTAAGTGAATATTGAGAAGCTACCTCCACTATGGAAAGATTTCAATAATTATCTCAAGCATAAGCGCAAAGAGTTGACAATGGAGGATTTGATTGTTCAACTTAGTATTGAAGAAGACAAGTGAGCTACAAAAAAGAGAAGTGCAATGCATAATATGGAAGCAAAGTCTAATGTGGTGGAAGACTCGGGGTCTAAGAACAAGAAACAGAAGCATTCTGGCTTGTCCAATAAACATAAAAAGGACAAAAATGCTAAATGATTCAAAGGTAACTGTTACAATTACATGAAGTTAGGACATAGGGCAAAGGACTATCGAAGCAAAAGGAAAGATGCAAAGAAATACGCCCAAGCCAACATTACTGAAATAGACAACATTACTTAGATGTTGCCAGCATAAACATGTATGTTGTTGTTTCTAAAGTTAACTTGGTATCTAATGCCAAGGATTGGTGGTTAGGTACAGAAGCAACACCCTATCTGTGCAGATAGGGGTCTGTTTGTTGAGTATAAAAAGGTGGATCATGATGAAAATCTCTATAGGGAAATTCTACATCTTCCATGGTTGAAGGAATCGGGAAAGTGATTCTGAAGTTCACATTTGGAAAAGAATCAACATTGAATGATGTGATGCATGTCCCTGACGTTAGGAAGAATCTGATTTATGGTTCTATTCTTATCAAGAAAGGATTTAAAATTATTTTTGAGTCCGATAAATTAGTACTTACAAAGGGGGTATGTATGTTGGAAATGGTTATTTTCTTGATGGATTGTTTAAATCCAATGTTGTCGTAGTGGATAAAAAATCAACCAATTTGTACCCACAAGTTATGAATAAAATTAACAATTCCGGGGTCTTCTATTTTGTGGCATAGTCAATTAGGACACGTGAATCGTGCTTCGTTAAGGAAACTTGTAGGTTTAGGGCTTAGATTATAATGACAATCATAAATGTGAAATTTGTGTTGAAGCAAAATTTGCTAAAAAAAACTTTTAACTCAGTTGAAAGGTGCAGTGAACCATTAGGTTTGATATATAGCGATATTTGTGATTTAAAGTTTGTTCAAACTCGAGGTGGTAAAAAATATTTTATTACATTTATCGATGATTATAGCAAATACTACTATTTATATTTGTTAAGCAGTAAGGACGAGGCACTAGATGCATCTGTCGCCTACAAAAATGAAGTTGAAAATCAACTTGGAAAAACCAATAAGGTGTTAAGATCTGTTAGGGACGGTGAATATCATTCGTCAAGTTCCGGTGAATTATGTTCTAAATTTGGTATCATTCATCAAGCAACGGCTCCATACACTCCGCAGCAAAATGGAATTGCTGAGAGGAAAAATAGAACTTTAAAAGACATGGTTAATGCTATGCTCATAAGTTCAAGTTTACCACAGAACTTGTGGGGAGAAGCGGTCCTAATAGCTAACTTTATTTTAAATAGAGTTCCTCACAAGAAAATTGGTTCAATACCACGTGAATTATGTAAAGGTCAGGTGTCTTCCTACAAATTCATGAAAGTGTGGGGGTATTTAGCAAAAGTGACAGTTCCACCTCCAAAAAAGATTAAGTTAGGACCCAAAATCATTGATTGCATTTTTATTGGATATGCAATGAATAGTAGCACTTATAAAATTTTATTGCATAAATCTGAAATAAGCGATATTCATGTGAATATTATTATTGAATCTCGAGATACTGAATTTTTTGTAAAACATATTTCCTAAAAATAGAGATGTTAAAATTTCTAAAAAGAGATCTCGAGACATTACTTTTGAAAGTAATAAAGAAATTGAACCAAGAAGGAGTAAAAGAACAAAGGTTGCTAAAACTTTTGGTCCATACTTTATTACCTATATGCTTGAAAACGGGCCTCACACATTTCATGAAGCTATGAAAAGTCCGGAATTGTCATTTTGGAAGGAAACTATAAATAGCGAAATGAAATCCGTATCAATTAACAATACTTGGCAATTTGTTGATCTTCCTAAAGGATAAAAACCGATAGGATGTAAATCAATCTTTAAAAGGAAATTAAGACTAGATGAAATTGACAAGTACAAGGCTCACCTTGTCACAAAAGGGTGTCGTGAAAAAGAAGAGATTGACTTCTTTGATACTTATTCTCCTGTGACGAGAATTACATCCATACAGTTGTTAATTGCGATGCAGCCATATACAATTTGCATATACATCAAATGGATGTTAAAACTACATTTCTAAATCGTAATTTAAATGAAGACGTATATATGGAGCAACCGGAAGGCTTTAAAGTAAAAGGATAAGAGAACAAAGCTTGTAAACTTGTTAAGTCCTTATACAGATTAAAGTAAGCTCCTAAATAGTGGCATGAAAAATTTGACAATGTCATGGTCAGGAATGGATTCGCCATGAATGAGTGTGATAAATGTGCATATTCAAAAAAATTTGGAAAAACATATGATATGGTTTGTCTATATGTAGATGACATGTTCATATTAGGAAGTAATATGAAACAAAAAAATGCTCACCAGTAATTTTGATATGAAAGATATGGGTGAAGCAGATGTAATTTTAGAAAAGAAAATCACTAGGATACCCAGAGGGGTGACTTTATCACAAACTCATTATGTAGATAAAGTGATTGAGAGGTTCAAGACCCATGGCATTAAAGAGACCAATAACCCATTTCTTCCAAACGTAGTCCTTTACAGGAATACTGGAAATGGGAAAAAATAGTTAGAATATTCTCAAATAATTGGTTGCCTAATGTACTTGATGAATTGTACCAAGCCGGGTATAGCTTATGCGGTAAGTAAGCTAAGTCGCTACACAAGGAATCCTAGTAATGACCATTGGAGTGCATTACCATTACTTAGAGTTTTAGGATACTTGAAGCGAACCCGAGAGTATTCGTTACATTGTGGGAAATATCTTCCTGTAATTGAAGGGTACAGTGATGCCTATTGGATATCTGACACAAATAAATCTAAGTCAACCAGTGGCTATGTGTTTACTCTCGGTGGTAGTGCTATATCATGGAAATCGTCTAAGTAAACTTGTATTGCTCGATCCACTATAGAATCTGAGTTTGTTACTTTAGATAAAGCAGGAGATGAAGCATAATGGGTTAGGAACTTTGTGGAAGATATTCCAATATGGCCAGAGCCAGTGCCGGCTATATGTGTCCATTGTGATAATCAAGCAACTATAGCTAGGGCAGAAAATTTTGTGTATAATGGTAAGTCAAGACATATTCACTGTAGACATAATATCGTTACGCAGTTGCTCTCAAATGGAGCGATATCCATTGACTTCGTTAAGTCGAAAGATAACCTAGCGGATCCGTTTACTAAAGGGTTATCGAAAGAGATAGTAGACTGCGCATCAAGGGAAATTGGGTTAAAGCCTAAAACAAAAGGAGTTAACTTGATGGAAACCTAACCTGACGACTAGAGATCCCAGGACTGGGTTCAATAGGAAAACTGGTTATGATTAACTCGAAGAGAAGTACTTTTGAAGTTTACACCCCTTCCCATTTCTATGATGCAGAAGTGTTGGCTACAAAGAATGTTAAAGATAAGCTATGTTTTTAGTGATGACTATATCTTGTAATATATACAACTGGGGTATTGTGGGTACTCTTTATAGTACGTCACATATGTAAGTGTGAACATAGCCGGTTCGTTGAGAATTTTACTTAGGCAAATTCTCTAAAGCACTCGCATAATCCAAGTAGTTCAGGGTTGAAATAGTGAACGCAATAGAGAACCAAGACTGATATGGGAAGTAATGTGTTTGGTCTATTGTCTAGGCTTACAATAAAGGCTGACAATTCAAAACGTTGTGTTCACTGATTAACTAAGTGAGTCCAGTAGATTCTTACTAAAGAAGGTTCAAAGCGAAAGCTACCTATCTTGATGCATTATCTTTCAATTATACTCTTCAGTGTTGCATAGTCTTTGTATTAATTTTCATTCATATGGGGGATTGTTGGAAATTGGTTCACAAAGTCGGTGTTGACCACTTTGACAATTGTTTAAGCAAAAATTTTTAATTGTTTATTGGATTTTGGATTCTAATTTTATTCTACTTCATTAGTAGATAATCATGTTTTAATTAATTTTTCTGAACCAATTTTGGGTGAATGAGACATTAATGTCACAAGTAAACCGCTTAAACTCGTAAAAATGTTAGAATTAGATATTGAAATATTCTAGAATATTTTTGGACGAATAATTGTGTTTCATGAGTGAAGGATTGTGACTAGATATGATTAATTCCTAATAGGTGTGTCTTTTCTACAAGGCATTATTTCAACAGTTGTAATCTTTATAAGGGTCGTGTCTTTTGGAGAAATGGTTGTAACCTTTATGAGGGTCATGTCTTTTTAAGATGTGTCTTTCCAACATCTATGTATAGGGACCCCTGAAACTCGTTTCATTCATTCCAAAAACATCAAAAATATATCTTCTATTCCTTCTTCTTTCTAAATTCATCCTTTTTATTTTTAAAAAGAATTCCAAGCATTCGAAGAGTATTATCGGTCAAGGTTCGATTGACAAGGTTGGTATAAAAGTGCGGTATCAATCTTGGAAGAAGCGTTGTATCTTGGGAGATAGACGTCCGTATTCCGTGTGCACTTTTGGTTAACTGGGGCGAAATCTGTCTTAAAGAGATTTGCTATCACATACCTAGCTTCATCTCCTAATTCTGCTTTCTGTCGTCTTCTCTGTCGATTGGTTTTCGTCGTATCTCGACAACACAAATTTAGTATGAATTAAGACATGTATCTTCATCTCATATCTTTATTGCACAAATTCTCATTAGTGATCAAAGTAATCAATCCATGTGAAATAGGAAGTATTTCAAAAAGGAAGAATCAAGCACATGAATGTTGATTCGTGTGAAAAGTTGCAGTAGTTGAAGATAGAAGAAATAGCGCGAGGATGATTTTATCTTCACAACAAAAGACTAAATTGGGAGAATTGATTTATAATTTATTTTGTGATAGTGGTTCCACGGAATCATTATTTTTCTATCTTTTGTATTGACGAACTCTTTGTGATTATAGCAGATTAGTTTGTCCAGCGGCATGAGTTCACGTTGTTCTTCCCTAAAAAGTTTCCATATTAAATATGGTGCTCTCTTTGTTCTTACTTTCCTTTCAGTAAGTATTATTTCATTTATTTAATGTTCGCGATTTCTAGACTTAGATATATCTCATTGTCATGTTCCAATCATCTAAATATGTCCTACTACGGTTGATCGTGCTTACCTACAAATGAAATTCATCTGAGCAGTTATTATCTGTTTAAGGTGCTATATTTGTAAATTAGCCCATAATTAGGCCTGGCCCATTAGTGGGCGGCTGATAACTATGAAGCCCATCTCCAAGTAAGTACATTTTCTCCTCTGGTAAGAGATATTCCTATAAATAATATTTACATGCACGCATCCCGAGGTAATTTTTCTTTCTTTTTTGACTTTCTCTCACTAAAGAATATCCATTTTCACCTAAAACCTATACTTACGAATATCCATTTTCACCTAAAACCCATACTTACTCTTACACTGGAAGGACTTTAGGGGCAAACCTCTAAGCCTTTTTTGTAGGGTCTTTGGGGTATCAACAAGATGGAGGTCATATTCAGCTCATCCGGATGAATATGACATCTTCATTTGGCACCATATGTGGGAACTTAGTCAACATGGTTTCCACCTAACAAAAATGGTCTCACGCTGCGAGGTCGGGGCACACCGGGCATGACCCCACACCTGGCACATCAGACCGTCTCAGGGTGCCACGTATCATCCCCGTAACACGCCGACACACCTGGTACCGCTACAGTCGAGTCTCTACAATGCAGGTCGCAGAGTTATGCCAACTCCTGCAAAGCGTAGGCACCGACAACTATGTCAGTCCCCAGCCCCTCCATAGCGAACGATCCCCGTCAGGATGGAGGAGGAGAACCGACCTAGGACGCTGCTCTAGCCTCTTGGCTGGAACCGTCTGGCGAGGAAGGTCTGAAGCCCATCTCTAGTGGCACTGTGACATTATCGATGGATACAGTAGCACAAATGATACAATAGGGGATAGCAGAAGGGCTCAGACAAGGGTCAGCGCTATCAACCACCTTTAGTAGGAAGGCCCCATTTACAAAGGTGATCAGATCCTTTTTACTTTCGGACACCTTCAAATAACCCCGTATGAAGGAATACAATGCAACAAGTGATCCCAATAATCACTTGAATACGTATACTGACACCATGGACATGCAGAACGCCCAGACCCCATTTTGTTCAAAGCTTTTCCTCAAACGCTGACGAGTCCAGCAAGAGATTGGTACAGGACACTGCTGGAGGGATCAGTCAGCCGTTTTGGCGACCTTGCGGATGTATTCCTGACTTTCTTTACCAGCAACAAAAGTATATCAATATGGAAGAGACTTTGTTCCCTCGGTTGGCAGAAGAGTGAATGGTCAAAAGAACGATGCCCCCTCCTAAAAAATCAGATCATAAAAAGACGAGACATGATAGGGATCGTAGGTCTAAACCCCGCTCGTCAGAAGAAGGAGTCGTGATAATTCGACCCTCTAAATTCCTTCAAGGCCCGGATCTTGATAGAGATCAAAGACAAATACGACCTTCCTTGGCCAAAACCCGTGAAAGCAAAGATCAGTAGGAATAATAGAGACAAATATTGCGACTTCCATAAAAGCCGCAGGTGCACTACTGAGGAATTCAGAAATCTGAAAGAGGAGATAGAAAGACTAATTCGGAGGGGACATTTGAGGAAGTTCATAAAGGACGATCATACTGAAAGGAAAGACCCAGACTAGAAGCTATTAACACGAGGTTCAGGTACCAGTGGTACTATAAATGTGATCTCAGGCGGCCTAGCGGCAGGAGGAGACTCTGGCGCCGCCAGAAAACATTATGCCTGTTCCCTAAAACAGCCATTAGATGTCCAAGTCATTCATAGTGTAGGGCAAGAATAGGCCATCACCGTCAACTCTGAGGTTTTGCACGGAGTGGTCATTCCTTATGATGACGCTATGCTCATTACCGTCGTCGTGGCCAACTTCAATGTTAGGAGAATTCTCATCGATAACGGCAGTGTGGTGAATGTCTTCTCCCTTGGCGCTTTCAAGTAGATGGGTCTCCCAGTGGACCGTCTTCGCCCTGTTCACACGCCCCTGCAGGGTTTCGGCGTGGCACAATACGACCCTTGGGGGTGATCAATCTCCCTGTCACCTTGGGTCACAATGATAACCTAGTCACCAGGCTGGGTATGTTTCAAGTTGTGGATACCCCGCTAGCTTACAACACTACACTAGGTTGCTCTTTCCTAAACGGGCTGTAAGCTATTGTCTCCACCTACCACCTAGCCATGAAGTTCCCATCCGAAAGGGTGTGGTGACCATCTGTGGAGATCAATCTGTTGCCACGCAGTGTTATATCAACAGCATCAAAGGCCAAATAGATGTTATGAACCTAAGGATCGGAAAGGACGTTAGGATGTCGGCTGTGGAAAACTTGCTACGGGTCAAAGTGGGAGCAGGCAGAGTATTCTCGATAGGAAAAAATCTCTCGAACGACCTTATAAGCCATCTGATAGAATGTTTAAGGGCAAATATCGATGTTTTCGTATGGGACAGTCAAGATATGCTAGGGATAGATCAAGGTCTAATCGAACGTCGGCTCAACATACTCTTGGATGAGAAGCCAATAAAATAGAGAAGCAGTTCGCCGCAATCTGAAAGGAGGTTATTGAGATCGAAGTAGGCAAACTGATCAAAGCCGGGTTCATCTGGGAAGTTTAGAATCCGAAATGGTTAGCGAATGTAGTCCTGATGCCTAAGCACGACAAAAAATGGAGAATGTGTATTGACTTCACCAATCTCAACCGCGCTTGCCCTAAGGATTACTACCTCAACCGCGTTTACCCTAAGGGTTGCTACCCTTTTTCCCGCATAGACCGTTTGGTCGACTCTACACCTGGCTACGCGTTTTACAGTTTCCTAGATGCATTTTTTGGCTACTATTAGATCAAGATGGCTCAGGAAAATCAGGAAAAGACCTCCTTTATGGCCAACAAAGGCATTTACTACTACACCGTTATGCTATTCGGGCTTAAAAATGCTAGAGCAACCTATCAGAGAATGGTCAACCAATCTTCTCGGATAAAATTGAGAAGACGATCGAGGTATATGTAGATGATAGGTGGTGAAGAGCAAGGAAAGAGCGTGCCACATGGCAGACATGTTAAAGATTTTCGCGATCCTACACAAACATAATATCAAACTGAATCCAGAGAAATGTGCCTTCAGTGTGGGGTGTGAAAACTTCCTTGGGTTTATGATAACGCACAGGGGGATAAAGGCCAACCCAGACAAGATCTCCACATTGGTGAACATGGAATCCCCGAAGAACTAGATGGAAGTACAGCGGCTCACAGGCCGGATAGCTACCTTGGAACGGTTCTTGTCGAGGTCGGCCGATAAACGCATGGCTTTCTTTCGGACAATACAGGGTAATTCGACTTTCTCATGGGATGAAAGATACGAGGCCGCTTTTCAACAGCTGAAAGAGTACCTCGGAACTCCACCCATCGTCTCGCAACTTATCCCTAGCGAGTCATTTTATCTTTATCTTGCCGTATCGGAGCATGTAGTCAGCGCTATGCTTGTTAGGGAAGAAAAGAAGGATTAGAGACCAGTGTATTATGTAAGCAAGATCTTGATGGCGATTGAGCAGAGATACTGCCTCACGGAACAGCTAGCTCTGGCCCTGGTTACAGCTTCTCGCAAACTGCGACCTTACTTCATGTAACGCCCCGAGTTCTAAGTACTCGAGACGCTACTAAATTTCTTTACTTTTACTTTAATAAATGCTGAAGATTAGCATTTACAAAATTAAGTGCGAAATTTTATTTTTTTTAAATAGCTTAATAATGTTGCATAAATAATCTCCAATGTAACCGTTGTCAAAGAATTAACAAATACTCAAATCATTTTCAAAATATTCAACTTTGAAATAGCAATGATGTCTGTAAAAATAAACAGAAGCGAATAAACATTTATTCATTCTTTTTTTCAGTTATCACCCCGGTCTAGTCGCTGCCAGTTCCAAGACTTGAAATGTTTTGAAATAAATGGTGAGTGTTTCGAGAAACATTCAGTAGATTCCTGCGCACAAACTTTTAAACATCTAATTCATGTTATGAAAGTAAACACATAACATGTAAATGCATCAAAATTTCATAAAAACGTGCGCACATTGCTTTAAAGATGACTTTAGAAAAGGAATCTACCTTGTTACGCTTTCCTTTTTCGAGTTTGAGCTACAAGGGCGCTAGTGAGTCAAATCTCGCGTCTCGTCTAAACAAAATGTTAAGTAACTAAAGTTAGAGATTTTGAAAATATTTAAACCAAATAAAAATATGGGGTTAAATCATAAACTTTGAAAGTTTTGAGCTAAAACATGACTTTTCAAAACTTTTAGGACTAAAATAGAGTTTTTCAAAATATTGGAGACTAAAATAGATAAGACTGATACTTTTGAATCAATTTAAATATCATCAAAAATAGAGGGACTGAAACAGGAAAAAAGTAACTGCAGGGGCTGCTGGTCTTAAACTGAAGACTTTGGAACCATTTGAACAATAATAAAACCACAAGGATTGACACGACTGAATTAAAACGCTGGGGACTGAAGCAAGGCTCTATACAATCTCAGGGATCGGATTATAAATCACAACAAATCGTGAGGATCATAGTTGCAATTAGGATTTAATAAAAATCCCTAATTTCCACATTTTGCCTCAAATTGGAATAGGACGACAGAGACAAAGATGGGACGGTGGCTGAGTGTTGGATCGGAGTTTCGACTTCGAGGCTGACCGCGATGGAAGAAGGGTCGCGGGTTCAAGGTGTGCCGCGGTTCGCGACTGGTAGTGGGTTCGAGGAACAGAGAGAGACTCTGCTCGCGGAGGTTCGAGACGCGCGACAGAGGAGGTTGTGGGTCCGTGAGGCAGAGAGCCACGAACTTGGGTTCGAAGTCTGGTTCGAAGGCAATGGAGGTCGCGATGGCGTAGGTTCGAGAATCGGACTTGGGTTCGAAGTCTGGTTCGAAGGCAGTGGAGGTCGCGATGGCGTAGGTTCGAGAATCGGATTCGATGGTTTCCCGCCAAAAGGAGTCTTCCGGCTAATAACTGGACCGACCGAGGTAAGTCTCTGGTTTCTTTGAGTTTTTGGCTTTTGATTCCGATTGGGAAGATTGGGAGTGGAAAGTGGTTGCCGGTGGTGGCCGTCCGGCAGTCAGGCTGCCTTGTTCCTCTGTTTCTAATTTTTCTTTTTTTTTCTGAATTTTGGTTGGTGGAAAGAAAGGGATGAAAGCTGTGGCTTTGGGTGTTTGAATGATGGAAATGGTGAAGGAACGCCAGCAGTCGATGGCTAAATCGGGTTGACACGAAGAGGTTCAGGAGGAAAGGCAGTGACTGCGTTGTGTAGTGCGTGTGTCCGCGTACATATGTATGTAATGTGTATACCTCCAGGAGGACCGAGGGTGTGCTCCTTTACGGATTGTGAATATCTGTTAGGAACAGAGTGTATGAATGTAATTTTTCCCACTGTGTGTGTAACTGTGAGTGATAGAATTGACTGCTGGAAATGGGTGAATTGAAGTGTGTGAATTTGTAGAATGAATGCAATGGGTTGCTGCGTATTTGTTTTCTGAATGTGAAAATTGCTGAGTTGCTTGCTGGAATTGTTAACCGAGAGTGTATGAATGAGAGATTGTGTTATAGATACATTATATGAAATGGAACAAGGACGTTGCTGGTGGTTGTTGACGATCATGGGAGAGATTGAGGGGATGTGGGATAAAATCATGGGGAAAATAGGTTGCATAGAATCTGGGAAAATAGGATACAACGGTGCTTTTAGAAGGGTTAAGCTGAGTCAAAAATTTCGGTGGACTTGGTTAAGGTCTGTTTGGCTAAGTTTGACTTGGTAAATAAGAATGGGCTGGATTCCTTCTAAATTGGGCTTTACAATATAAAAGAAGATGCAGTTTGGGCTTCATATATGGATTTGGGCTAAAATATTAAATTGGGCTTAGAATGACTTGAAAAGGCTTTATTGGATTTTTGATTTAAAACATTTAACATTTCTTGGATCAAAATGAAAATTAGCCTAATTCAATTAAAAGACATAATGTGGTCTTAGATAAATAAATAATTATGGCTTGGATTTAAAATTGGGTTTCACACAAATTTTGAACTTCAGATTAAAAGTTGGATGATTAATTAATCTAACGATAAATCAGACGTCTTACGCTAATTTTGGAAAAATATTGAATACTTGGACTCGAGCTGGAAATTCAATTATAAACTCGAATTTTTCTTTAAAATAAACTAGACGAGCAACGCACATTCTTTAAAACATTTATCGTGACCAATTAAGAAATAAGTAATTAGGGTGGTAGCGATGCATTTAAATTCGTTTTAAATGTTTTAAAATGGAAAATTTCAATTAAGAAAATTCCGGTCGCTACACTTCCAAGCCTACACGATCTATGCACTGACAAATCAACCTTTGAGGCTGATTTTACAGAAACTAGATATGGTCAGCAGGCTTCTGAAGTGGTCTGTCGAATTCAGTGAATATGACATTGAGTACAGATCTCGACCTACTGTGAAAGCACAAGTTCTGGCAGATTTCGTGGACGAACATAGTCCTAAGGCGAGTAGTCTTGAAAAGAAAGCTCTGAAGGCTGGACCCTCTATGTAGACGGGGCATCGAATGCAGCAGAGGCAGGAGCTAGTGTTATCTCACAGAAAGATACAGGCACGATGGAAGCACAGTGTACGATCCGATTTGAATTCAAAGCAACTAATAACCAGGCAGAGTAAGAAACCGTCATCATGTGGCTTAAGGCCGCCATCCAGTTGCAGGTCGAGAAAGTGAGTGTACATAGAGGTGCCGAAGAAGAGTAGGAGGAAGGCAGCATTATTCTCCATCGTCGAAGGTGTGTTGTACAAGAGAGGATTCTCACTGCCATATTTAAGATGCCTCCACCAGAAAGAATCTGCCTTAGCCATGGCCGAGGTCTACGAGGGGGCGCGTGGAGGCCATTAGAGTGGGTGAGCATTTGTCGCCAAATTGGTGAGGTGCAGATACTACTGGCCGAATATGAAGAAAGAAGCCATCAATTTTGCGCAAAACTGCAAAAAATGTCAAAAGTTCGTCAACAACACCACCTGACCCCCTACGCAGCTAACTTCAATCGACAACCAGGGGCCCTTCGAGCAATGGGGTGTGGACATGTTGGGCCCGTTCCCCATAGGGAAAGGTCAGGTTCAGTTCTAAGCTGTGGCCGTGGTATTACAGCTCAGAAGCTTGAGAGTTTCTTGTGGAAGTTAGTGATCTGCCGGTTTGGTCTCCCAATGTCTTCATCACGGACAACGGAAGGCAGTTTGAGTACCAATGTTTTAGAGAATTCTGTAACAAATGGCAGATCGAACATCGTCTGACCTCGGTAGTGCACGTATAGAGCAATGGGTTAGCAGAACTGGTAAATCGACTTATTCTCCCGGATCTTAAAAAAAGCCTGGAAAACACCAAGGGCGATTGGCCTGACTACCTCCTTGTGATCTTGTGGGAAAACGGCCTCCAGGGAAACACTATTTATGTTAGCATTTGGAATGGAGGCATGAGTGCCGGTGGTAGTCTTAATACTAAGCTACCGTGAAATGTATGGAGACGACATTGGAGCAAGTGAGAGGCTTGACCTCTTTGAAGAAGTAAGGTGTAAAGCAGAGCTGAAAATGGCCCATTATAGACAGAGCCTGAAAAAGTACTTTTATGCTGGAGTGGGTCCCAGGGAATTCAGAGCCGGTGGCCTAGTCCTGAGGAAGTTGGAAGCAGCTGGGTACTAGAAAGGAAAATTAGACCCAACCAAGGAAGGCCCATTTGAAGTTGTGAGAAAGATCCGTCCTATTGCCTATAGCCTAAGGGACATGCAGCATCGCCTCTGCCTAGGTCGTGGAATGCATAGAATCTGAAGCTGTCCCATGGGTAGTTTACACCCCTTTTTTATAAATTTCCCTCTGTCTCCATCTCTTTGTAAGAAAGTGCAAGTTACTCTTTTTCCTCCGATGGGTTTTTTCATCCCAAGTGGGTTATACCACAGAGGTTTTAATGAGGCCTGCCAATCAAAAACAAGATCAAGTGAAACTGATTAAAAACCGTCTTCAACTAATTTGTTTGTGATTGCCATGATCCGAGTGGGTTAGAGTGAATATATGTCGCCTAACCACGAGAGTTTTCTTCAACTAATTTGTTAATGATTGTTGCGATCCGAGCGGGTTAGAGCGAATATAAATAGCTTAACTGCGAGAGTCCGTGAATATAAGTAAGGGGCTTGACCTTCTAAAATTAGAGCGAATACAAGTAGCCTAATTACGTGACCTTAACGAAATTAGAGTGAATACAAGTAGCTTAATTATAACTAAAGGCACGACCTCAACAAAATTAGAGCGAATATAAGTAGCCTAATTACGCGACCTTAGTAAAATTAGAGCGAATACAAGTAGCTTAATTACAACTAAAAGGCGCGACCTCTACGAAATTAGAACGAATACAAGTAGTCTAATTACGCGACCTTAGTAAAATTAGAGCGAATACAAGTAGCCTAATTACAACTAAAAGGCACGACCTTAACGAAATTAGAGTGAATACAAGTAGCCTAATTACGCGCGACTTTAGTAAAATTAGAGCGAATACAGTAGCCTAATTACAACTAAAAGGCACGGCCTTAACAAAACTAAGGCGAATACAAATAGCCCAAACAAAGGGAACGACCATTAGAGAATAAAATTAACACGAAAGCAATTACCGTTATTGTGAATAGGTACAACCCAAAATATCAGTACGACCTATTCAAGCCAAAATGAATGTATTGCAAACAAAGCTAAAAAGGGCAATAAATTTGAAAATATCGAACTACAAAGTTTGTTGTTACAAAATGCAGGGCCTGCGCTTACAAAAGGAAAGACCCCCAACACTCCTACAAACGAGGTTCAAAATAAAAGTTTAATCTAACATTTCTAAGTAGTCCTCGTCCCCTTCATTGTCCTCGTCCTCTTCTCTAGTAGGCGAAAGGTCAAACTGATCAAAGTCGAACCCTTCTGTTATGTTAGGGAAATGCGTCATTGGAGATATGTCTAGGTCGGGGTGCGTAGTTTACACCAGGCCAGACACTTTCTGATGCCTCGGCTATACATGTCGAGCGCGTAGTTCCCTTTGGTCATCTTAAATTCCTCAGAAGCCTTATAATTCTCAATGGCTTCTTCCATGTCCCTCGACCTCTCCTCTGCGACCTTCTGTAGCTCTTCCTCCTTGGCCCGCAGGAGCGATCGAGTGCGCTTGAGCTCCCCTTCCAGCTGCTCCTTCTCAGTAAAGATCGAGGCCTTTTCTTTCTTGGCCTTCATGGCCTTCGCGGAGTAATATTGGACCGTTTGCTGCATCTCGGCCCTAAAGGTCACCCTCTTGCGACTTTGTTTAGCTATCCCGTACCCAATGATGATAGCCTTAAAACCAAGAATCACCCGTTAGCAAAGCAAAAACGCTGACCATATCGACTGATGCGAGCTATGATAGTACAATGGCTCAGCTTATTACCTTACACACATGAGAAAGGAGGTGGTCAATCCCTTTTTCCAAAGACATTGAGTCACGGTACTTCTCGACCACTTCAGCAGAAAGGGCCTCCCTTAGAGCATTTGCCACTTCTTACCGGCACTCCGCTAAGGTACATAATGGGGAAGGGCCGGCCGGCTATTTCCCATGGGAACAACTATGTCCCCTTGGCTGCCCTCGAGGGCCGTCTTTGTTGAAGGGGTCGAGATGGCTCAGACAGCAGGGGGTGGAAGGTCGGATGCAACGTCGCCACTTGCGCGTCAAGACGAAAGGACAGCCTTAGAGGACGAAGGGGCAATATTGGCCCTTTTTTCTCTTGGGGTTGTCACGACGTTTGGTACTGAGTCGAGCACAATCCTTCTCGGCCTCCCTAGCCTTGACCACAACGGCTGCTTTCAAAAAGTCGTTGTCAGCTACCATGGCTCCTGACAAGGTCGAAAAACAAAATAAACAAATATCAGAGTTAGTAAGATGTTGGCCTTCTGCTGAAAAAGTGGGTCCACTTTTTACCTACTGTCACGCCGTCGTTATTTATTAATTAGTTTCTTTTATTAATGGTGGAAGCTTTTGTTTCTATTTTAAGTACCAACAAGGGAGAGACGTGCCATTGTCATTTTACTCCTTAAGTTCTTATGAAGTTAATTTTGATGTTTCTTTTAACTTCTTTTACTTACATAGGTGATGTTAAAAGATGACTTATAAATGCATGAATGGTATTTACTTGTTTATAGTAAAAACAAAAGTAAGCTTATCTAAGGTAAATACAAAAATAAGCATGCACAATCAACTATATAAAACCGTTTTATTGATTTCTAACTGTACAAAAGGTTTGGGAGGCCCCTATATGGAAAACGAGGCTCCCAAACTATGCAAAAGTTTGTACTACATAACAAGTTCTCTTCTTATCTATATATATATATATATCACTCTTGTTACTTACTTGCTAGACTATTACATTAGGTGAGAAACATGGGTTTGTCCTTCCAAATTTTGTCATGATATAGGTGGGTAAGTATGTAGGCACAAAATATGTCAAATTCATACATAGTCCCCAAGTACATCAAGAACGTTGGCTCATCTTCGTAATAAGCCCCCAAATCCGTCTCTATTACATACATTAAGTTGCTTGCATCGTAAGACAACTTCCACTCCTCGGCTTGCTTTTCATGAATTCTACGGATGATCAACTACAAAATGTTAATTACACACAAAGTGAGTACAAGGTACCCCATAAGTAACGCAATATTTAGGTTGCCACAAAGTAATAAGAATCATTTCTTTCACAAAATCAAAAAGCATGAATATGCATAACTTTCTTAAATGTGTTTTAGGACCTAAGCACTTGAATTACATACTACCCGTACCATGCACTAATGCTTTCCAATTACCAAGTTTGGCCATAGCAATACAATGATAACTGGATCAACAATTAACCCCAGTTGACCCTTACCGAAATTTCAAACAAACAACACTATCAATTCAAATCAAACACCACACTAATCTTCCTTGTCCCGAGATCATTGGACAAGTGATAGTGTGGGAAAAATTCAAGGCAATTCCATACAAAATGGGTAAGATCGATGCTAGAGATTAATATGCAAGAAAACAAGCCATACATTATCATGGTGTACATTAAAACAATTGCCCTTCCTTTTTAAATTATATGCATGTCAATGGAACCCAAGTATTGGTTACTCACCTTGCCGTTACTCCTTTAAAGATTACTAGATGTGTGTGGATGCAAAATACCTTCAAATCCTTGTATATTCCTCAAGCAAGGTAGCCTTTTAAGTAGGGATTTAATATGTATATGAAGGGAGCTTTGTTGAAGAGACAAAAGAAGTGTTTTAGAAGTCTTTTGAGTAAAGAAATACTTCAAACTTTTGTGATCAATATAAATGTTACACTTCGTCCTACAGAGATAGTGTCGCCAAACCTTCAAGGCAAACACTATAGCGACTAGTTCCAAGTCATGAGTGGGATAATTCTTTTTCATAAGGCTTCAATTGCCTAGATGCATATGCCATGACTTTGTCCTTTGCATTAATACGCACCAGAGCCCATATTTGGAGGCATCACTATAAATAGTGAACTTATCACCTTCTGCATGAATGGTGAGGATAGGTGCAGTGGTCAGCAGCTTCTTTAATTCCTCAAAGCTTCTTTCACAGTTCTCAGTCTATTTGAATTGTACATTTTTCTTAGTTAACCGTGTAAGAGGAACCACAATTTTTGAAAAATCCTTAACAAACCTCCGATAATATCTAGCCAATCCTAAGAAACTCCCTACTTCTGTAGGAGTAGAGGCCAATTTATTACAACTTCCATTTTGCTAGCATCAACTGAAATCCCCCTTTGATCCACCACATGACCAAGGAAAATTACTTTTTCGGCTCAAAATTCACATTTCAAAAATTTTGCATATAATTGTTTTTCTCTTAAAGTTTGCAAGACCAAATGTAAGTGCTTGACATGATCTTCCCAAGACCTTGAATAAATCAATATATCATAGATAAATATGATCACAAACTTATCCAAATACTCCTTCAATACCCGATTCATAAAAACCATAAAAGCCACGGGGGCATTTGTCAAACCAAAGGGCATAACCAAGAATCCAAAATGCCCATACCTTGTGCTAAAGGCGGACTTAGAAATATCCTCCTCCTTTATTTTCAGTTGATAATACCTAGATCGCAAATCAATTTTGGAGAAGACTGCCGACCCTCTAAGTTGATCCAATAAATCATCAATGTGTGGAAAAGGGTACTTGTTCTTTCTTGTAACTTTGTTTAATCCTCGATAATCTATACACATCCGCATAGACCCATCCTTTTTCTTTACAAATAGAACGGGTGCACCCCAAAGGTACGTGCTAGGTCGAATAAAACCCATATTGATTAGTTCATCTAATTGCGTTCGAAGTTCCTTTAACTCAGTTGATGACATATGATACGAGGCTTTAGAGATTGGTTCAGTACCAAGGCATAGCTCGATACTAAATTCGACCTCTTGGTCCAGGGGTAGTCCAGGTAGATCATTAGGAAATATGTCCAGATATTCTTGAACTTTTGGCAAAGATGAGATTGAGACGGAATTTTCAGCCTTAATTTGATGTAGGCTAACCCAAAAACCCAAATGACCTTGTTTCAAGAGTTCATGGGCTTGGAAAGCTGAAATTATTGTTCGGGTGCTTTTGAGAGGCTTGGAAAATGATAACGGGTTCTTTTCTAGAAATTTCAAGGTTCGGGCTTGACAATCAATAATCACCCCATGCTTATACAATCAATCTATCCCCAAAATTATATCGAAATCTATGAGGTCGAAGAGGATTAAATTTGCCGGATACATGTCATCTTCTATTTGGATTTTAGTATTTGGCATACAATCCTTTGCCACATAAGTTACTCCGGAAGGTAGTGTCACATTCATTTCTAATGATATTGGAATTGTTTCAAAATTTACATCTCGAACAATGTTGTAAGAAATGAATCAATGTGTAGCATCAAAGTTAAATAAAGTGTATACTGGTCTACTATGAATATGGATCATACCTGTAATAACATCATTGCTTGTAGTGGCCTCCGGCTGGACCATAGCAAAAACTCTCCCTGTAGGATTGTTAGACTTCGAATTCATTGGGCAATCTTTAACCATATGCCCCTTCCTTGCCACGCCCAAAGCAAAGTCCTAATTCTTTTCGGCATGGGCCGGGATGTCTCTTATTACAAGTCGGGCACTGTGGTGGAATGGGTCTTGAAGGCTCTTCTTGGGTTTTCGTTTTTTAGCATTGGCTTGGCCCTTTTTATTTCCATAAGGCCTTTTGTTTCCTTTATTTCCATTTTCTCTCGATGAGCTCCATTTTTTAGTATAACTTGAACTTTGGGGATAACAGGCTCGATTTTCTTTAGCTCGAAGAATTTTTTATTCTACTTGTTCTGCGAGTAATGCCCGATCCCTAACAGCTACAAAACCCAAGTCTTGATTTCCCGACATTAGCACATCCCTAGCTAATTCGGGCTTCAATCCTTTAATAAATCGATTCACCTTTAGTTCTGTTGTGCCCAACATATGAGTGGAAAATCGGGACAACTCCTCAAATTTTTGAGCATATTCTAACACCGTCATTTGATTATGCTTAAGATGGATAAATTCATTTAACTTTTGATTCCTAGCAGTAGTAGAAAAATACTTGCTGCGGAACTTCTTACGAAATTCTTCCCAAGTCATTTCCTCAGTTTCCCCGATGTTTATCAAAGTGTCCCACAAATAGCTTGCGCTTCCTCTTAACATAAAGGTAGCGCAATTTACTTTTTCTCGGTCAGGGACATGCGCATATCTGAACATCCTTTCAGTGGTTCTAATCCAATTCTCCACTTCAATTGGGTCTTTAGCTTCCTCAAAAATATGGGGTTTGAGGTGACGGAATCGTTCCGTTGTATCGTTTTTATCATCCTTGTTTTGAGATGATTCACTGTTTGAGTTTTGTTGGAGTAATTGATCGATTTGGCGGGCTTGTTGACTCACAAGTTGAGTCAATTGTTCTATGGTCTGGTTGGTACTTTCGTCCTGAGACATGTTTGTATTCATGTGTACGAATTTAAAGAGTAGGTTAAAAATCTAGCACTATAGACTACTTGACAATTTGCTCCTTAGTCGACCATGTTGGTCATACTCAATTAACATATGCAAACATACAATGCTTCCTAGGATAAGCTATTCATCAATTAATTTCCCAAAATTATACTTTAAAGAATTTATCAAGAATGGGAAATTTAATCATTTAATAACGAAATGCACACAATTACAACTTAGCTTATGTATAAATGGACATTATTATGAAATCAAAGGGTTAAGAAAATTAGAAATTAATGATGGAATTAATGTCACAATTTATGAATTGAATTCAAGAAATATTAAAATTTTGTTTTAATATAAAAAATGGCCAAAGAAAATTTCTTTAATCCGAAAGGAGGCAATTTATAAAAAAAAAAAAAAAAAGAAGTTTGAGACTTACTAAGGCACAAAATAAGTTTCCTCCAAAATTCTGCTTCAATAAATTGGTCAAAATGGAAAATTTTATTAATCACATAATAATTGAGAATGTAAATGAAAGTATATTCTTCATGTTGATAGGTCCCATTATATACTCAAAGGCAAAATTTCCAAAAATTAATAATGAAATAGATACAAAATTTATAGATCAAATTTAAATATAGGTTTGAGTTGAGATAAAATAGTCAAAAATATCTCTTCAACTTAAATTAGGGACTAATTTTGCAAGAAAAATAGAATTCAAGGCTTGAAGATTATAAAATGAGTAATGCTATTTAGCACCACTGGTACTTGACACCATATCAATGTGGCATTAAATGATAAGTTGAATTAAATAGATCATTTATTTATTCATTTAATTCCACTTATCATTGGATGCCACATTGAACGCCACTTAGACTGGTGCCAAGCACCACTGGTGCTACATAGCATTATTCTTGTAAAAGAGTAATGCTATTTAACACCACTGGTGCTTGACACCATATCAATGTGGAATTAAATGATAAGTTGAATTAAATAGATTATTTATTTATTCATTTAATTTCACTTATCATTGGATGCCACATTGGATGCTACTTAGACTGGTACCAAGCACCACTGGTGCTACATAGCATTATTCTTTTAGACCTATGTGGATGAAAACAGGGAATTGGGGGACTGTTGGTGCAATTTTTGGAAAGATGATTTTTTTAATGCCGCAAATTGTCTCAAAGTTTTTCTATTGCCCGCGAGTAGGCCGCGGAATGCGTTCCGCGGTCCACCGCAGGCTATTCCAAAAAGACCAATTTTTGTTTGTTTAAGCCATTTTTGCCACTTTGTTTCATTTTCATGTAATTATTTTGATTCCGAAGCTTAGTCTAGCATGGATAGAGGCCATATGGCATTTCTTAAGGTTGCCCTAATGCTTGGAACCAAACTAAAAACAATCATTTTCTCTCCTATTTTTCTTGCCTTTCGACAAACTTACCATAGTCCATTGTTTTTCCATTTCTTGAATATCTTACTGTAGTACTTTGTAAGATCATTTACTTAATTTGATTCCCAACTTAGCACTCTCACTTTAACACCCAAAAGGAGCTAACCAATAACTAGAATACCATAAAGCCATCAACTCTTATTTTTCATGTAACTAACAATTATAAACTTTGCTTTAGAAAGCTATATAAAGATACATATACTACTTATAATTCTTGCTAAATGATTACTTATTTTCAAGCCGACCGGAAGATGCCTTGTACAAGTAAGATATGCATGTAATAGCCCCTTGGAATGTTGCTCTGATACCACTCTTGTCACACCCTTGTTATTTATTAATTAGTTTCTTTTATTAATGGCGGAAGCTCATGTTTCTCTTTTAAGTACCAAGAAGGGCGAGACGTGCCATTGCCATTTTACTCCTTAAGTTCTTATGAAGTTAATTGTGATGTTTCTTTTAACTTCTTTTACTTACATAGGTGATGTTAAAGGATGGTTTACAAATTCATGAATGGTATTTACTTGTTTGGAGTAAAAACCAAAGTAAGCTTATCTAAGGTAAACACAAAAATAAGCATGCACAGTCAACTATATAAAACCATTTTATTGATTTCTAACCATACAAAAGGTTTGGGAGGCCCCTATATGGAAAATGAGGCTCCCAAACTATGCAAAAGTTTTTACTACATAACAAGTTTTCTTATTTATATATATATATATATATATATCACTCATGTTACTTGCTTGCTAGACTATTACATTAGGTGAGAAACATCGGTTTGTCCTTCCAAATTTTGTCATGATATAAGTGGGTAAGGGTGTAGGCACAAAATATGTCAAATTCATACTTAGTCCCCAAGAACATCAAGAACGTTGGCTCATCTTTGTAATAAGCCCACAAATCCGTCTCTATTACATGCATTAACTTGCTTGCATCATGAGATAACTTCCACTCCTTGGCTTGCTTTTCATGAATTCTTCGGTTGATCATCTACAAAATGTTAATTACACTCAAAGTGAGTACAATATACCCTGTGAGTAACACAATATTTAGGTTGCCACAAAGTTATAAAAATCATTTCTTTCACAAATTCAAAAAGCATGAATTATGCATAACTTTCTTAAATGCATGTTAGGGCCCAAGCACTAGAATTACGTACTACTTGTAGCTCGCATTAATGCCTTCCAATTACCAAGTTTGGCCATATCAATACAATGATAAGTGTATCCACAATTAACCCCGGTTAACCTTTACCGAAGTTTCAAACAAATAACACTATCAATTCAAATCAAACACCACACAACTCTTCCTTATCCCAGGATCATTGGACAAGTCATAGTGTGGGCAATACGAGTGATTAATATGCAAGAAAACAAGCCGCACATTATCATGGGGTACATTACAACAATTGCTCTTCCTTTTTAAAATATATGCATGTCAGTGGAACCCAAGTATTGGTTACTCACCTTGCCTTTACTCCTTTAAAGATTACTAGATGTTTGCGGATGCAAAGTACCTTCAAATCCTTGTATACTTCTCAAGCAAGGTAACCTTTAAGTAGGGATTTAATATGTATATGAAGGGCTTTGATGGAGAGACAAAAGAAGCTTTTTAGAAGTCTTTGAGGGTGTTCTAAGACTAGCCAAATTTATAGACAAATTTCTCATCTATTTTCTAAAGATTTTTGGATTTCACCAATGCAAAGGCCTCCAATTGTCCCTTGATAATTTACAACTAGCTAATAGAAATGAATCCAATTGGAAGCCCAAGAGTTCTTCTTATCAAACCAAAGTGCCAAGTGCTTTGGATTTGATTCATGTGAGAAATTTCAAGGTGTCCAAGTGGCTCTAGATTCTTCCTACTCATTGCTTTATGAACCCCTCAGCTTAATGTATTCTATATTTATGTCCTTGTGTTCTCGATTATACCAATTAAGTACCGTATTCTAGCTTTAAGTATTCTTTTACACTCAATTTGCTAACCGATTGAACAAAAATCATTCTTTTGGTCACCCATCCAATCCAATCACCTTATCCTTATCAAAGCAAATTAAAGTATCTTCATATTCTTATAGAATCTAAGACTACTATCCGATGACAAATTTTACTAACCAATTACTTATCGTCGAGCATTATTCAAGAAGTAATTTGATTATTATCCCTAAAATGCTACTATGAAATTTTTTAAAGTTTTCGGAGTGTTACACCTACCCTGCTTGTTGTATGTGCCAGCCATGAGTAATAGGTCGATAGAAATCAGATCGCTTGCTCTTCTGCTTACAAACCTACATCAACTATTCTGACCACGTTGGAAGCTGTCTCATCATCAATCGCCCATATCGGTTCCCCGCGTTAGGTCGAAAATAAAAGAACTAGGTTTTCCAGCCACTAGAGGAGGGATCCAAGGTAAAGTGACGACCCTCCTCCCGGCTAGATAGACTAGGCTGTTACACTTGGGTACATATTTCAATTCTAGAAGGGTCCTAAGAAGGTCGATGGTGGGTTCGATCATGATAGACTTTGCAAATGATAAAAATGTAAATAAGGAGCTTCCACCCATTGGGGGCTAACTAGCCCGGGCATATATCCACGAGCCAGAGGAAGTGAAGGAAGAAGGGATGCAAAGGAAACCTAAGTCCCCTAACCAAGAAGACCTTAAAAAAGGTGATCTCGCCCCTTTACACTCGAAAGGGACATCATCAGGGCCTAGAACCCTATACGTCCCATAATGATGGAGGTCATATTCCCTCATGGTCTTAACTATATTGTGTTCCTTCCATTTATTCCTTGCATTGGGGACTTTCAGGTCAGGGTTAGAGTCGTAAATGAGGTCAGCGTCATAACCACTGCTCTCTTCATCACTACCCTCACCATGATCGCCCTCACTCAAGACATGACCTTCCTCACTCACCTCCCCGCTTCAGACTCTATTCGACCCAATGGTCGACTTAGCTGACTGTGCTAATGGGGCGAAGGCTAATCCAAGTCCTCAATCTCCTTTAGATTGTGCACCTCAACCCTTTTTCCAGACATGACAGAAGAGCAAAAAGCAAAAAATAAGATAAAGAAGGAAGAGGGTCGTACCTAATGGGTCAATGCAAGGAAAAATTCAGAGGATTTTGGTGAATTTCTAGCGAAAGCATGCGTGGCAATGATTCTCTCTCCCATTTTTTATAGCCTTGGAAGGCGACA
This sequence comes from Nyctanthes arbor-tristis, assembly GCA_963692815.1. Classification (NCBI taxonomy): domain Eukaryota; kingdom Viridiplantae; phylum Streptophyta; class Magnoliopsida; order Lamiales; family Oleaceae; genus Nyctanthes; species Nyctanthes arbor-tristis. The sequence goes on along the minus strand of CAVNYN010287690.1, from coordinate 16,371 downwards.
ATCGCTTGTGGGAGAGTGTGCCAGCCTTAATTGCAAGGCACCCACACACACATACACTCTCTCTCTCTCTCTCTCTCTCTCTCTCTCTCTCTCTCTCGTTTCTTGGCCATTCCTCTTCTCTTTCCACAGCTTGGATTACCCGAGGCGGATCCCCTTCGGGGGCCTATGAAGGTGCTATATTTGTCAATTAGCCCATAATTGGGCCTAGCCCATTAGTGAGAGCCTGATAACTATGTAGTCCATTTGCAAGCAAGTACATTTTGTCCTCTAGTAAGAAATATTCCTATAAATACTGTTTACATGCACACATCCCGAGGTAATTTTCACCTAAGACCTATTCTTACTCTACACCAGAGGGGCTTCGGGGCAAACCTCTAAGCCTTTTTTGTAGGGTCTTCGGGGTATCAACGAGAGAGAGGTCATATTCAGCTCACCCGGAGGAATCTAACATCGTCATCTGTGTTTTCTAGAATTCTAGAATACTTATTACAGATTCTATTCTATTCTATTATTTGATTAATCAGATAATTAAGTAGATATAGGTGAATTAATATTTTCATGTATTTTAAAATTAAAAAAAAAAAAAAGAGGATTCACATAATTCTAGTTACTAAGCTCCTTTTATTAGATGTAATTTTAGAAAAATTTTCTAATATAGTCGAGCAATACCTCTACATCTTCTATGACGAATGCCTATACCATCTTCCATGACCAATTAAGAATTGACACAGCGATTCAAGATGTCCAATCTATTGTTAAATTGATGTCTTTAGACCTATATAAGAGTTCTCCGTTTATTAAGAATAACAAGCTTTCAGTACTCCTAAAATACCAAGATTAGAAACATAATTTTGGTTGTTTCACTAGTTCTTTAGATGGTTAGGTTGCATTGTTTTTTTAACATTATAGTACTCCAATTTGCATTCATTTGTTTTTAATTTGTTAATTAAGATTTCTTTAGATGGTTAGGTTGCATTGTTTTTTTAACATTATAGTACTCCAATTTGCATTCATTTGTTTTTAATTTGTTAATTAAGATTTTTTTCAAAAAAAAAAAAGTTTGTTAATTAAGATTGTATTGGTGCTTCTTACACGAAAATGAGGTTCATATGTCTACCTCCATACTTTCTGTATAGCTTGACATATTTAGTAAAATGTTTAGGGAATTCAAGCTCCATCGGGTTCAGTGGAGGCCTAAAATACACAACAGAACTCTTTTGGTGATTAATTTAAAAAATATAAAATAAATAAATAAATATGGTCTTTCAATTACATGCTAGCTAAACCCTTGTCGTAGCACTACTGGTACTAAACATTATTCATGGTAATTCCTGCCCATTTAGTATATAATAAAGCCCACGCCAAAAAGTTCTTGAAAGCAGAGGAAAATCAATGCATCCTGAGTAAAGAAAATAGACATCTTTAAAAAATTTAACTAAAAATAAATTATTATCAAATAATCGGGTTAGCACACTAAGCAGTAAACCCATCATTGTGGAATGAACATTAGAATGATGATTAATTGACTAGAATCAGGATGAAAAGATGACCAATAAGCTTGTGAAATTGAGACTACTCAAATGGTTCTTGGAAGTGCCCAGCACTCCATGTTAGCACCGAGGCATCAAGTCTGAAGCTTGCTTGCCTTTTCCTTCTGCGTAAACTCAAGCTGATGCCAGATATTCAGCTGATTTTCCAGTTGTTGATAGGCTGTTTTTACATTTGTATAGTCTAAATTACTCTCCTGACGATCTATTTGGAGATTCCCTCCGTATCATTTGTATGAGGTCTTGCACAACTTCAGACATCAAAGGCCTGAATTCTAGCTCCGGCTGCACAACAAATATAGGCCACTAGTTAGGCATACCAGCGAGGAGTGAAGGAAAAGTAATTACAACTACTGTGCACACGAGAAGGAAATAAAAACGCATTACATGCAAAACTCTATCGATAAAAATACACTACATGCACACTCAAAAAAATAAAATATAAAAATAAATAAAAAGATGCATTACACACATAACTCTCTCATTTTTAATAAAACTAGATTTTCTCTCATGCGTTGCACGGGATATCTTATCAAATTATCTACATAAATATCAATATTTAGTTTTAATGAATTATGATAAATAACAAGTAAAAATAAATTTTCGTTTCTGCTGACATCATCTTACAGTAATTACAATATACTGTAAATTGAAAGCAATTAACTTGATCTAGCATCACATGGCTATATAACCATGTGGCGTGCATGGGAACACACCACATGGAAAATCACAACCATGTGGCGCCACCATCCATATAGTGCCATATACCATAAAGTGTTCGATCATTTTAACAATTAAATGGCATCAATAAAACAAATAAATTTATTTACCTTATTATACACAACATAAGAGGGACTACATGGTATGAAATGATTGTTAGCCCGATGGTATTGTGTACTAACATATATTTTTATAATTTTTTACGGAATATATTAGATCATTATGGATTATGTAAACTATAAATTCATATCCATCATAAAAAATTAATTAATCGTAAACAATATATATGAAGAAATCACAGTTTGATAACATATAATGAAATTGATAACTATTACTCCGTCCGTCCTATAAAAATAGGCCCATATCAATATTTCGCGCATATTAAGAAAGGTGAATTAATGTGGTTGAAAATACAGAATTTACACTTATTTCCCTAATATACCCTTATTCAATATTAAATCCCTTTTTATTTAGTCAATATAGTCATTAATGCATTATAAATTTATTAGTAGTTGGACTAAGGGCATATTTGGAAAAGAAATTAATTGTTCAACCTCGTTTATTTAAATGGACTATAATTTGGGATAAATAAAAATAGAAACCGGGCCTATTTTTATGGGACGAAAGGAGTAATATTTATGGTACGGCGGATGAGGACTCTTCGACGTGTGCGTGCGTGCGTGCGTGTGAGAGAGAGAGAGAGAGAGAGAGAGAGAGAGAATATCCAGATAAGGACCAAAAACTAAAAACCAAAAAGTAAAAGGGATAAACATCAAAGTGACCGCACTCGTTACCACAAAAACGATCAAAATGATCAAAAAGCACTTAAAGCATTTTGTCAAACTGTACCACAGCACCTCTCATTTAATTAATATATAGATTTCTAGCTGATGTTTCCCCCCATAACCCTTTGTCCAAAAAAATTACAAAAAAGAAAAAAAAAAAAAATTTCTAGCTGATGTTGTACTTTTAACACCATCCAGGAAGATAATCTTATGACACCAAAACAGCAGTGAATTAATGTCACTAACACAATCAGAGAAATATATCTTATGACACCATAACAGTAGAGAACTAACAATGTCAATCTGCAACATTTTTAACTTACCTGGATACATCGTGAAATGATGTCAGCAAAGTTTGATACTGATTTAACAGGATATTTTCCACCAAGAGCAGGATCAACCATCCTTGACAACAAATCAATATCATGAAGCTGAGGGATTGCCCATCTGACCAAAAATTGCTCCCCCCGACTCCGAGTCCTAATTAAATTAAGAAGAAAATGAAGCTGGATGACAAGGACATAATCCAAAACTGAGTCTTCTTTTGAAATCTTAATTAATACCTGTCATAAGACATTCTGCCCGTTAACAGTTCCAACATCACCACTCCAAAACTGTATACATCACTCTTTGAAGTATATATTCCTGATAGATCGGAAGAGCACACGTCTCCATATGTAGTGAGAAGTTGTCCTGACAACTGGGAGAGGGAGATGAATGGTCATTTAATGTACCTTCAGATTATGTAATGGAAAGATTTAAATGTATAATTCCTGTTGTCTTGGGCTGTGATAAGGTAATGTGAGAAATTAATGAACAGTCCAAAATGTTAAATTGCAAGTCACTTTATCACTTCAACATGCGAGGTGAAAAAGCATGAAGATGAAAAGCCAAAAGATATCTACAGTTCAGTCAATGACCTTTCATCCATGTGCAAGGAGAAAGATCTACCCTATGCATAGAAGCACCCACAAAATGTGCCAATGAATAACATTAATAATAACAATAACAATTATGGAACTATGCCATTTGGCCAGTGGAAAGATATATGACTTCCTAGAGTGCAAGCTCACTCTATCTATTATAAGATGGAAAACGTCTCCTATAATAGGTTTTAGCCTCTTAAAGTATCTCCTGATACTCTATGGGAAAGATCTTCCTTTTTGTTCTAGAGCTCAGAACCAAGCTTGATTTTTTTTGGATTCATTTGGTTGTACTGAATCATGCTTGAGCAAGATGATAAAAAATGATCTTGTCTGGTTCCTTTGGGGGGATGGATCTATAAGAATTCACCTAACCCCACCCACCCCCCCCAAAAAAAAAAGAAGGCACCGGCCAAAAAAAAAAAGAGAGAGAAAACCACACACACACACAACAGAACATTTAAAAAAATGGAACTGAATTTAAAAGGTTTGTATCTTGATGCAAAGGCCGAGACTTGGAACAAGAGCTGTGAAACACAACCAGATTCGAAGCAACTGAGAGTCGCATGGAATAAAGGTGACCTAGCAGGCAACTGGATACCATGTTGACGGGTTACCCATGCTCGAGTGAGGCGATGGTTTTGCAAACATGTGTAGCATATTTTTTTTTTCAGTTCTAGGTTTAGGATTTTCAAATTTGAAATAACAATTTGAGGATAGATGAATATATTGCCCCAGACGAGCGGCTCAAAAACCACTCACCAACTCCCCAGAAAAGGAAAAATTTGCATATTAACCAAGTCTGATTAAACTTGACTCAAGCACCATGTCAGAAATAATTACTTGAGTTGTTTAGCGATCAAAGGGTGAATTCCTTCATATTCTAATACAGTTACATCTATGACGAAAATAAAATCACCCAAACTATATAAGCAAAATGAGAATAAAAGTAAAAACAAAAAGGAAACATAATACGATCCCGAGTAATGCTATATAGCACCACCCGTACACAGCATTCATCCACATAGCATTAAATAATAAGCCAAATCAAATAGGTCACATGTCCATACATTTAATTATCATTTAATGCCACATATGTTGTCATCTAGAGTAGTGCTTAGTACCACTGATGCTACTTATCATTATTCTGTATTCTTCTCCTAACTTAAACTTGATATTGAACAATTCTTTTAACTTGGATTAGCATTCTAACAATAATAGAGATTAGGTTGACAACAAACGAGAATGAGCAATTTCCGGGTTAGCTTACTAGAAGTTACTTTTTGTTTGGAGTATTAGTTAAAAAACTTCCTTTTATAAAGTCTTCAAAAATTTTTAGAAAGTTTTCGTTCTATGCAAGCTATATCACGAAACCCCAGCCTACCTCGAGAACAATATAATTCTTTTGAATAGCACCCAAAGGAAAAATAGGAGCACTTGATTCCTGTTATAATTTCCACATTATAGATTATGCTTGCATTCTAACTCATTTTATTTTAAGTTTGAATTTGGTTAAAGAAATCACATCCACATATGGTGAGTACGTGGGACTCACGTGTACTACACATATCTATCATTCAACTCCACTCATTCTCTATCTTCAAGAAAAAAATTAGTTCGCCAACAAGCACATAATTTTAGCTACCACAAGGTACCAATTTGACAACTACTCAATTACAACCATATATTTCAAACTTCAAAGTCCATTAAATCTCCACCATTCGATTCATTTCATTATAAATTCTTGAAGTTATAATGAGATTTAGACACCGTCGTAGCACTTGAATTAAGGTTAACATGTTTCATGCTTACAATTTTCCATGGCAACTCTTCACACGTCCCTAGTCAATGAAAATGATATTTTCAAGTAATCCAGCTAGACTCATTCACCGATATATACTACTTTTAAGTTGATTATGCAAGGGAAGTAAAGCCTTCAACGGATCGATTTGCAATCACATGCAACAATCAGCAAAACTCAAGCAACTACCTTATATATGAAGTATCCACGATGCTTTTACCATTTCAAAGAGCTATTGAAATTAACACTTCATGCTAAACTATCCATTTCTTGTTGACAATAATTTAGAGAGCAACTTATGCCCTATGCTTAATATATCACAGCTACAATTCTCCAATTCGATTTACTCGTTAATGTAGTAGTGTCATGCAAACCGTAAGTAAATTTTGGAAATTTTCCGAAAAGATTTTCAACTTAGTCATCTTTACTGCACTTGATGAGCCAATTTTCTTTAAAGGTAAAAATGCCAAGCTACCTGGCTCACAGCTCCTGATGCTACTAGAGGAGCCAAACCACAATCAGAGACGTGAATAGCAAGTTCATCATCAAGGAGAACATTGGCAGACTTGAAGTTCCTGTGGATTATAGGTGGCTCACAGATCTCATGCAAATACCTTCATGACAAAACACAATTTGTTACCCCTTAAGTATCCTACTTAAGAATATAAATAAAGCATGTTAACACTAAAGCTGCAACAACACAACACCACGTATGAGTTGAGGGAAGATGATAAACAGTATAGCGCTGTTTTTTACTGATTGCATGTTTGATTTAAATCCATCTGACTATAAAACTAATCAAAGTGAGAATGATAAAGTTCATCATCTGTGCTCTTAAATGTTAGAGCATATCCAGCAGGCTCTTCGAACACAAAACACTCTCTAGTTAGCCTCTAAATTAACATTTTAACTTAGAAAGGGAGTTTGACTCTCCGCATTCTTACAGCCTCTCTAATTTGGAGATCGATTTTTGTATTATATAGATTATTTTGAGTTTTATTGGTCATTAATATTTAATAATATTAATAAAAAAACTAAAAATAAGACAAAATAATAACTTTTCTTCAAAAAAGTAAAATAAAGAGTTTGTTGGCCAGTGTTTAAAAACTCACTTTTTAAAATTAAGCACTTGTTTGAAGCTCTTTAAATTTTCAATTTATAAAGGGAATTTATAATGAGTGGAAATGAGTGGTAGAGATTTAATTGAAGTTTGAAATATGTGGTGATTGTTGAGTAGTTGTCAAATCATTAGTCAAATCAAGGTAGATGAATTTATAAAGAGAAAATTTAAAGAGGTTCAAACAAGTGCTAAAACTGCTGTCTGTTTTGCAAAAGACACTCTTTAAAAATAGTCTCTCGGGAATACTCTTACTCATATCTTCCCAAAGATAACCTCATTCTGAGTGAGATAAACAGATAATTCCATGTAGGATTACTAGGAAGAATTTTATTCCTATCATGACAGATGCAACTTCAACAGAACTTTGTTCATACTTAAATGCCAACTCAGAACCTCATAAACTGTCCTAGTTAACTTGACTTACTCTAAAGCCCTTGCAGCTCCAAGTGCCATCCTGACTCGAGTATTCCAAGATAATTTCTTCTTAAATTCATCATCTGAATGCAGAGCATCCTGCAATGTGCCATTACTGCAGTACTCATAGACGAGAAGCCTTTGATCATGCTCTGAACAGTAGCCCATGAGTTCTACCACATTAGCATGGCGAATTTTATCAAGACTGTTGACGAGCTCAAGAAACTGATCATCCTTCTGTTGGTTGGCAACTCTTCTGTCCAACTTCTTAACGGCGAGCAACTACAAAAGCATAAAAAAGTGAATGTAACGAAATATTCTTTCGGGTTCCCCAAGTTATAGATTGCTTGCCAGACAAGAATGTAGATGAGCATGTAAGGACATTAGAGGAATTAAACATATCTAAGGGGACTAATTCACATTCACATATAAGATACAGCATTGCTTTGTGGGCAAGAAAACTGCTGGATTATTACCTAGCATTTTAAGGACGAAAAAATAATAATTCAAAAGGAACAAATATTGAAATAAACAGCAACGTACTACAAAGGGAAAAAAGGAATTTCCAATTATTCATGACCCAACAACTTAATGAAAACCATACCCTTCCATCAGGAAGCTCTGCTCTATACACGTTACCAAGCATTCCACCACCAATAAGGTTTTCTTGTGAAAAACTATTGGTATATTGTTGAAGAAAAGCAATTGTGTAAGCCTTCACAGTTGTCGCAGGAAGACGGGTAGCCAAAGACTTTGCTGCAGTTGCTTCAGCTGCTGCAATTGGCTTTACAGTAACCTTCTCTGATGGTAGAAATAGAATAGGAGGAGGAGGAGAAGGAGGTGGTGGTGGAGGATTAGGAGGTGGAGGTGGAGGTGGAGGTGGAGGTGGTGGTGGTGGGGGGGGAGGAGGAGGCGGCGGCGGCATCATATCTATTTCAAATCTGCTCATGTCCATCTGATGATGATTTGGCTTAGGTGCTCCACCCGTCCTTTTGGTATTCACATCCTGTTCACTCCACGTTGGAATCGAACCCACCGTTCTTCTTTGACCCTCTTCATATGGCCTCACAACTGCCACTGCTGGTGCTGTTTACAGATAAAACCCATATGACTTGGAAACAAGGATGCTAATAAGCTGCGTGATCTACCAAAAAAACCAAATCATGCTTACCTTTCTCTTTATCATGGCTTGGTTGGACCAAAGAACCACCATCTCTTGGATTCTCTCTGGAGCCTGTGAGTGGAGCTATCTCATGCCGCTTTGGAGTTCTATAAGTTTCACGCCTTTTTTCAACGCAGCTAGGCACGAAAAGCAGGATAGCTAATACCAATATTACGAACGACAATACTGCTGCGATGGATATCCAGACTATCCTTTTGACACTTGAAGACTTTTTGGATTTTACAGAATTTGATTCTTTCGTAGCAGATGGTCCATCAGCCTGTTTTCCAGGTTTGTGTCCAGAAATTGGTGGTGTTTGCGCAGGTGCTGGTCCCAAGAAAAATGGTGGACCTGGCGATGGTTTTCCATTGGCTGTTGGTGGTGGTAATGGAGATATGTTGCTGTTGAATGGATTCCCATCTTTCCTGAATGTGTCAAACTGAAGTTACCAAGCAGATAATATAAACTTGTCCACTTCACCAGATAATATAACACTGTACACCTCACCAGATAACATAACACTATACACTTCACACAAGTAATATAGGAAAGTATACAAAGGAGCCAAATTTGGGAAAAGATAAAAGGTTAAGTACTAAACCTCGACCAAGGTTTTTAGATTTGAACTAAATAGGCATAACAGATAGCATAAACTATTTTTTCTCTTTTTCAGAATTCTCTACTCTATTTCCCTTCTTATCCCTTTTTAACAAAATATCATCTTCTTCATCGGATGCATGAGTACAGATGGCAGAGTCCTGGAAGCAGACCTTTAAAATGTGCCTAGTCATGTGATACGATGAAGTTTAATCTAATTACATTGCCATTAAATTTTCAAGAGCAAGCAGAATAATACTTTTTGATATTTTAGTAAGCTGAACCCTGAACATAAAAATTTATGAATGGTGACTGAGAAACTACTTCAAAGAGTGAACACAAGCCAAATTCAATCCCAGGAAAAACTGGGCAGGTTAAGAAAGTAAAAAAATTCAGAAATCAGGTCTTATTTAGATAATCAAATATAAGCGAGAAAAAGCCTTATCACTAGATAAAATGGTTCCTTGGTTCCATCTATATCACATAACCAAATTCATGTATCGTCCGCATTAATAAGTGAAATTCTTTCTTGTATTATCAGTCCTGCAAGAAATTGGCGACTAATTTTTATCCAATGAGCAGCATGAAAGCTTTCTTTTTAGCCAACCTAGTCCAACAACATTGGGATCCACTACCATAAATGAGGTCCATGGTGAAGAATGAATTGCACATTTTATTCATTTGTAAAGCAATAAATATATGCACAACCTGCAAGACTACTACGTAGGAAATAATCATTCCACCAAATCTATGCAATATTGAATCTGTGACTAATATGTAAAGATAAAATTAAGGAACCACGAGAACCTATAACTATTAAGAGTACCCTAGCATACCACAAACAACCTGCCAGCAAGCACTATGAACACCGCTTTGCATTTGATAAATTGAAGGTAAAACGTAGCCATCTATTTTGTTTGAATTACTTCGTAAGCATAAGATATACTGGTCCATCAACACACATGTATCACACATATGACATCTTCAGTGCTTCATGAAGCATGAATTGACTTCAAGCTTCAATTTCTTACATGTCAGGCACCATAACAAGCTATAAGGAAGTGCTATATAAATCATACTTTGAGCCAACTAAGTGCACATTCTTTTTTTTCTCTTTTTCCTCTTTTTTTTTTTTTTTTTTTTGGAGTACAAATTTGGGACTTTAGGGTGGGATGATGACTCAAACCCCTATTAAATAAATAGGTAACGATTAAATACACCTTGTTTAGTTTGCAACCCACAGATCCACAAGAAATATATAGTTAATAATGTGCATACATATCCTGCAGGACTCTAATTGTATAAGCCTTACAAGCCGTCAGACAAAAGTCACCAAGCAGCAAAAGGATTCGGATTAATGTAAGTTTTTAGACAGTGGAAGCTACTTAAAATGTGTTATGTTCATCGCATCAGGCAGAAGTCAAAAAGTAAAAGGATTTGGATCCTTAGGCAGTGGAACCTACTTAAAATTAGGTATGGTCAACAATTTTGCTGGTATTGGTCCAGAAAACAGATTGTTCTCGATATTTCTGTAAGAGAGAAAACAACAGACAAGTATTGGAGGTCAATCTAGAAAAATGTAAATGATACATGACTATTAATAACATGGGTAAGACGTGTACAAATCTCTTAAGGGAAGATCTTCTAAAACGTCAAGAGCTCCAAAAAGCTGATTGTTCTGCAAATGACTGGCAATCAAAAGTTAGCTTCATTATGTATATGAAATAAATGAGACCTAAGTAAGTTAAATACTTACAGGGTAGTGAGTGACGACAAATTTCTCAACGACGCGGGCAACTGCCCACTCAAATTGTTACTAGACAAATCCCTGTACAAAGATAAAAGCCCACCATATGTTGACGCGATGATATAACCTAATCAAGCGAAGAGCTATTGTTTTAAAAATGAGATCATACAGATTGACCAAGGCTGTCAAGCCTTCAAATGAATCTGGAATTTCTCCAGTTAATTCATTGTTGTTAAGAGACCTGAAACAGACACCAAATGTAGTTAAAAATGATACAAGAAATGGCCAAGAGGCTCAGGCTACTAGAGAGGCAGATAGAAAACTTACAGAGCTGACAGTTGACTAAGAGATGATAAAGAACTAGGTATATCCCCAGTAAACTTGTTATCTGAAAGAAAACTGACAAAAGTAAAGAAAGACCATCACAAATCTCGCTTCAGTAGGCACGTAGAACAAGCCAAAGTTCTAAGGAACTAGGTACATACAACAAACATTGACATTTAAGGAAATGACAAAACGTACAAGCTCTGCAACGTAGCAGGTAGCTCTGACGGAATGCTACCCCCAATATGGTTGTTACTCAGTTCTCTGCCACAAAATGATTGCAAAATTACAAAATTGCCATCACATGTATCACAAGATAAAACTTATGCGGCACATGAATATGCAAGTACACGTGCACTCAGGTACACTGCATTAGGGATTGAAAGTGTTGTACTCACATTGATTTTATAGAAGAAAATGTGCCTAAGCTGTCACCCAATTCTCCGCCCAAATTAGCTCCAATGAGTGTTCTATAAAGTACAAATTAAGAACATATAAATGCAATGAAACACACAAAGAATGTCAATTCAAGGAAAGGGTTCATACAATGAACTTATAGTTGTACCACCACCACACTGGACTCCTTGCCAAGCTTCGCCACATGGGTCTCCACCAGAAGCAACCCATCCAGGTAGAGAAGGTGATTCCAATGCAACGTATAAACTGTTGAGTGCGGCAACTAAACCAGTATAATAAAAGTGAGGATATTTTGCTAGAAAGAAGCAAATATACAAAAATAAAGAGAGAATCTCTAATGATTTGTGAGTAAACCAGGAAAATTGAACAGTAAGAACTTTTGACTATGTCGAATTTTAGTTTCTAATGTAAAAGTAGAAAACATTATAAACGTTCATAATTTAAGATGAAAATATTTACAGCAGGCATAATTTACATTTCCTTACAGGACGTGGTTTAAGCAGATTCTTCAACTGAACTAGAAATTTTATGGCCCAGCCACTTTTTAAGCATAAGTTGCTATCATGAATTGCAATTTATAGAAACTGTAATATTTTAAACTGTCCAAAAGATTAACTTGAATTTTACGGGCAGTTGTTTATTGTTTGAAGTTATAAAGACAAACTACAGGCTTAGAGAATCAAAGGGGCTGAGTGAGACCTGCTTTAGAAGTTCCGTTTCAGTTTCACTAATTGAATCAACAAAATAGGAAGTTACCATCTTTTATGCTTTTTATTGGGACTTACTATCATTAGGATTAGTATCTCCATGGGAAAATCCAATTGCCAAAACAAATAGAAATCCCACCAGGATCTTCAAATTCAAGCACTTTTCTATGGATCTGTTTCCTCCCATTGTTCCAAAAACAACACACTTTTCATAAATCTACTCTTTCTCTGGAAATATCCTTTGTATCGGCCGCATACAAAACGCCCTCCAATCTGGAAAATGCAAGCGTGAAAAACTAAACAGAAGAAAGAAAACAAACTCCAAATTGTAAATGAACAAAAAACATAGTCCGACATACACACTGGCAATTGAACCCCAAATGTATAATATAATTACGTACCAAAGCAACAATCTTGATAAAGATCAGGTAAAAATGAAGAATAACCATTAGAAGTTTACCCAGTTTTTAAGTGAAGCAGGAAGCAAACAACGGCATTCATGAACGGAAAATTGCCATGATTTCATGACTCCATAGAAAGCAGTGTAATTAAGCCAAAATAGAAAGTGAAAAACCAAATAAAGCTAATAATTAGCAAGTGGCATATAAATTAAGTACCCCAATAATTCTACAAAGTTTGAAAAGTAAACCAAGGAACAGTGGAGTGGAGAGGGCGAGAGAGAGAGAGAGAGAGAGAGGGAGAGAGAGAGGGCAGAACTTTCCAGCAGCTGGAGATGAAAAGCTGAAAGAAAGGTGCAGAAAGACACCCCCGCGAACCCCCCCCCCCCACTTTATCTCTCTAGAAAAGGAATAACAAATGTGAAAGTGGAGTCATACGTACATATCCGCTCGGATAACTGCAGAAGCGCAACCCACGAGCAGTATTCGCACGTGAAAGTACATTTTTATTACAACACGAAGGAACGTGGCAAAAGGTTATTGGAAATCATCTAGTTTCGTCCTAGGACGTCATTATTTTTAATTCCAATGAAATCATATAATTTCTATGTCTATAGTATGACATGATATGATATTATCTGATTATATAGAGTACATGGAAATCAAAATTTTGAATAAAGTTGATTTTATTTGGGATTGAGATAACAAGTGGTTGCCATATAATAAAAAAAAAGTTATTAAGAAGTGTCAAAGTTTATTTTCTAAAAAAAATATATATAGTTGGTATTAAAGTTGACTTACAGTGCGCTTGATTTCAAGTATGAGTTAGAAATAAAATATTTTCCTATCAATTAAATTATTGGTGATTGAATTTCATAGAAAATAAATTTTAATGTGTTTGATTGAAAGTGAAATTTATGAAAAAAAGTATGAATTGCCTAGAAAATAAAAAATCTACACCCCGTAGGAAGATATTTTTCTTATTTTCAAGGAAAATATGGTTATATCACCAAAAGATGAAAGATATTTTTAGTAGAAAAAAATCAATCAAATACCACAAAAGCAGGAATTTAGCTGGAAAAACTCATTTTCCATAGAAAATCATTACCAATCAAACACAGACAAAGCTCTAAGAACATGTGGTTGGCAATTCTCAATAGGTGTCATAACAGTACTCATATAGATACTAGAAAATGTTCATGACAACTCTTACATATTTTATTTTACCAGTGATGGCATGTGCCTTGCCTATTATATCTTATTCTTTAGGTTGAATTTTTTTTTTTTACTTTGTCATTAGTAGATAGAATAACTAGATTTCACGCTAGGATTATATTTTTCTTAACAACACAAGTATAGGTAAATGAACACCATTTGAAAACTTAAAATGTATTCCCTTATAAGCCTCAACAATTTGTCCCCACTCTCCCATTTAGCAAGTTTTAATTCCACAAGATCTTGACTCTAAAGGCAAGGTGGTTTTCATTTTCATTTGATCACAACCCAACCAGAAAACTAAGAAGAAACGAAAAATTACGTGACACTACTTCCAATAAGTAGCCTTAAGAAATAAAAGCTTGTTCAATTAGATATTCTAGCAAATTCGAACTGATTTTAACCTTCAACATCAGAAATGGCATTACATTTGCTATCAGTCAAAAGAAGCATATACAGTTAGCTGTAACAAAGATACATAAAAATATCAAGAAAGGCACAAGTTCTGGTCACCTAGTTGAATATCTGTCTAAAGGAGATTTCGGTACCTAATCGTCAGCCTCCAATACAAGAAGTCTACTTTTATTTTATCCAAAAATAGTAGCCTGAGTGCCCATCAAATCAGACAAGCTGATAAAAATCATCAAAATGTTTAAAGTGGGGAAAAAGTAGAACAAGGACAGTAGCATATGCGAGGCGAATAATGATTCAAGAATTCAACATATTTAAACAAGAATGAATAATAACATCAAGAATTTCATGTTAGTGAGGTCAAAGACATAAATTTCAAATTTCAGTTGTGTTACATATCAAGAACTGTATGCATACACCATTGTAGAGTTAAGAATGATATGAAACATTATTAATACAATTATATAACATTCTGATCAAAAAGTTGTATATAAATAATCCAACCAAACTTCAAGATGTCAGAGAACATCTGCAGTTTCACAACACAACAACAAAATTAACCTTGAAGCAAAATCACAAAGTGAACCCCAAGGCTCAAAATGCCAAACGATCTCTGACAATTGAATGCTAGTTGTTGAGACTTACTTAGCTAGTCCCATCTCTGGCTACTCCTCGTGGGTGTCACATAAAACCGTGAGAGACCATGGTCAACATGATTGGGCAAATACCATGCACAATAAACCAATTTGCCAAAGACACTGGTTATTTCTTGTCAATGTATATTTTGTAAATGGCAATTTTTATTTACCATTATTTTTAGCAAAATATAAGGCAGTGGCATTATAATAAACAAAATGGCAATGATAAGCATTTCAGTAGCAATTCTAACCCATGATTTTGAATGGATACTCATTCCTGCCATCTATTTAACGAAATTTAAAAACAATTCATCATGTGATTTAATCATACCGTCTATTTTTTTAAATGATGTTTTACAAAGACAAATGCATCAAAGAATAGATCAGATTCAATAAGCATCAAATTGAATTGAAACAGAGAGATACCTTGAGTATTTTCCTTTTTTTCATGGATTATTACTTGTTTCTAATCAACAGCAACGAAAATATTCACCTGCCACATTTTATAAGTCAACACAACCCTTTTTTCATTTATCGTTAAAACGTAATAACAAATATTCTTTGCAGTAGTTTGCATATCATACATGTAAACACGAAATGATTACTTTGAAAATATATTAACAACACATATTCCAACCAAATTTATAATTAAAAGAACACAATTTTATTTTTTATCTTTTACCTAGGCATGATACCATTTATGTTGTTACATGGAAGGACATTGATTTTAATCAGGGAAATACAAATATTTGAGCAATTAACCCAACACGCCCATGTTTTTGTAGCAAAAAAGATGGACTTGCTACATGTATAGCTGAAAACAAGTTATAAACTAACCAGTGTCAAATACCTAAAAATCAATCAGCTCAAATACCCACAAGCAGAGCACACTAGTAACTTCTGAACAAGCGATGCTTATAGGCAAAAGACGATGTTGCAAAGAAATGAAAGAAAATCAGTTTAAGATCCTATAAACATCACAAGTCAAAAAGCTTTAAAACAAACAAGAGAATAAAATGTAACGCCCCGAGCTCTGGATACCCGGAACGTTAGTTAAAACCTTTAAAAACAACTTTTCAAATAATATGACTGCTTAAACCAACGGTAAAATGCGGAAATTCTTATTTCAATAAATAGTTAAAAACTATTACTTATAATAAAACATTTTCCGAAACAGATGAAATAAAGTCTTGATAATAAAATCTTAAAAATTTCTGAAATTAATAAAGGTCTAGTCATTAATCAAAATCCACCATCATACGAGCCTCCGGCTCCAGGATCTGAAAATTATCAAATTATGAAAGGGGTGAGTATTTCATAGAAATACTCAGTAGGTTCAGCGCATATAAAAGTCAACTTAGACAGCAACATCACATATAAACATGCAATTAAGTTCTCAAATGGATAAAATCTCAGTTCTCAGATCATGTCGTACATTCAGGATG